>JAJEQZ010000022.1:0-303616 GCA_022833035.1 Fusarium marasasianum
ACCCTAACCCTAACCCTAACCCTAACCCTAACCCTAACCCTAACCCTAACCCTAACCCTAACCCTAACCCTAACCCTAACCCTAACCCTAACCCTAACCCTAACCCTAACCCTAACCCTAACCCTTAGAAGATATAACTAGACGTTAGGCCTATTAAATAGGATTTTATAGAGTTATAGGAAAGGGTTACTACTAAGGTAATTTTAAAGGCACTTTTAGTAAAATAATAGTAAGGTTATAAAATAGCAGGCAGAGGTAATTTTACTATTTTAATCTTTAAAAGAATCTTAATAGTTAGTAGCTAGCTCCTTTTTTACTTATTTTTATTATTTTTAAATAGCCTTGGATTAGATATAGTTATTAAGTATTAAAAGATTATTATACTTATTAAGATTAAAGGGGACTATAATATAAGAATTATTAGCCTTTTCTTTAAGGAAATAGTAAAATTTAAGTTTATTATAGATATAGTATTATAGTTAATCTATATTAGAAATAAACTATTAAGGGAAGAGAATAGAAGGTTAGAGTTAGGAGTTATTAACTAGTATTTAAATATTAATTTTATAAAGGTTTAATTTACTATATTCTTAGCTTTATTTAGATAATAATTTATTATATTAGCTTTATTTATATAATAATTTACTATATTAGCTTTATTTAAATAATAATTTACTATATTAGCTTTATTTAGATAATAATTTACTATATTAGCTTTATTTAAATAATAATTTACTATATTAGCTTTATTTAAATAATAATTTACTATATTAGCTTTATTTATATAATAATTTACTATATTAGCTTTATTTAAATAATAATTTACTATATTAGCTTTATTTAAATAATAATTTACTATATTAGCTTTATTTATATAATAATTTACTATATTAGCTTTATTTATATAATAATTTACTATATTAGCTTTGTTTAGATAATAATTTATTATATTAGCTTCTTTAATCCTTGTCTTTATCTTTTCCTTCTTTATTATAATTTAAAGTTCCCTTTCTCCTCTATCCTTAAGTTATATTAATATTATCTTCCCTTTTACTCTATCCTACAGTCTATTCTTTATTAATATATTAAATAGGAGCCTAAGTAACTCTAATATAGAGTTTATTAACCTTACTAAAGGCAATAATACTTATCTAGATATTAATAGATATTATAAAGATACTCCTAACTAAGAGGAGATCTCCTTTAAACTAAATACCTATAGGGAGCTAATCTTATATATTATATACTAGCCTAGTAGCCCTATAGATATTAATAGTAAAGAGAAAAGTAGTAATAATAACTAATATACTTTTAAAGTTAAAGAAAGCCTATTTTTTAGTAAGGAAAATAGTAAAATTAGTAATAGTAATAGCAAGGATAGTAGGTATAGAGGATCTTTATCCCTAATATTATTTAATAATCTAGGTAGCGAATTTAATAAGTTAAATAATAGTAATATTTATTATAAGGATAAATAGAGCTAGATAACTTATTTAATAACCTGGGTAGCGAATTTAATAAGTTAGATAATAGTAATATTTATTATAAAGATAAATAGAGCTAAATAACTTATTTAATAACCTAGGTAGTAAATCTAATAGATTAGATAATAGTAATATTTATTATAAGGATAAATAGAGCTAAATAACTTATTTAATAACCTAGGTAGTAAATTCAATAGGTTAAATAATAGTAATATTTATTATAATACTAATAAGGATAATAAATAGAGCTAAATAACTTATCTAATAACCTAGGTAACGAATTTAACAGATTAGATAATAGTAATATTTATTATAATACTAATAAGGATAATAAATAAAGCTAAATAACTTATTTAATAACCTAGGTAGTAAATCTAATAGGTTAAACTATAGTAATATTTATTATAATAAGGATAATAAGGATAATAATTAAAGCTAGATAACTTAATATAGCCTAGGAGAGTTAAGGGGAGTAAGTCCTACTAGTAATAATAATTTTAATAATAATAGTTTAGATAATAAAAAAGATTTAAATAATAAATATACTAATTATAATTATATTAATAATTATAATAATAATAAAAAAGGTAATATAAAGTATAAATATAAAAGCCTAAATAATAGTTTACCTAAGGTATTAAAAAAAAGAGAATTAAATAGGTAATATAAAACAAGCTACTGTCCTAAGTTATAATTTTATTTAAGGCAGGATAAAAATATAATAAAAAATAAGAGATACTTAAGTATTTTAATCCTAGCCTAGATTAAAAGAATATAAAAAATAAGGAAAGTTAGTAAGTAAAAGATTAATAGATTAATATAAACTAAAGTAAAGTAGTTTATTAATAAAGCTACCCTATAATATAAATAAATATCTAAGGGTTAACTTATAGCAGATAATCCCTCTTTTATAAGTTCCTACTAAAGCTTAAACTTAATATATTAAGGTTCTATACTATAAATAACCAAGGCTACCTCTTACTAACTAGTCCTAATATAGAAAATATAGTTAAACTACTTATCCCTAGTAAACCTAATTTTATATAGGTTAATTAGTACTTTATACAGTACTTTTAATAGGCTATATAACCTATAATCTTAAGAGTAAAGAAATATAAAATATATATATAATACTAAGCAGGTATAAAGTAAGTAACCTAGTACCTTTAAGATAAGAGTAATAAGTTAAGCTTTAGTATCCTTAAGGTAGTAATAGGCATTACAGTATAAGGCCTCTAAGTAAATATAAATAAGGACCTAGTTATATATAATAGCCCTTTCTTAATAAAAAATATTACTATAGTTAACTAATAAAATATATTTCCAGTCTAGCTATAAATTACAGGCTAGGAATTTTTTACCTTTCTTAATAATAAAAAGCTTATTAACTAGGTAAGGAATATAGCTATCCTAGACCTAAATCTCTTTACCTTGCCTATATAGACCTTTAGTCTCTTTATTATAAAGATACTTAGAGAGTTAATCCTAATAAAGCTAGCAGGTTAATATAAAGTAGTAAAAGATAATACCAAGTCCTTTATATTTTACCTTAAGAATATTACTAAATTATTAAAATAAAGATAAAAAGGTAGGAGGTATAATATAGGAGTTTTTAGGCTTTAAAATAAGGAACTATTAATTACTCTTAAGATTATAAAAGTAATTATAGTTTATATTTTACTCCTTTTATTTATATTAATAAAAGGGGTAATCTAGTATAAAGGTATTTATATAAATTCCTATAAAGAAATAAGGATTACTAGATACTCTAGGTAAAGAAAGTATTAAATTACTATCTATTAAAGTCTAAGATTACTAGCTAGATATATAATTTTAATTAGGCCTTTTATTAGGTAGTATTTTACTTATAAGGTAAGGGATAGCCTAGTTACTATTTATACAGGCTATAGAAATAAAAGTAAACTCTTTAATTATAGGTATATAGCTAATATTAAGGTCTTCCTAATAGTCCTTATAATATATATAAGGTATAATAGATATTTACTTTAAATTATAGGCTATAATAAGTAGCTTCTAAAACAGAAGTAGGAAAATAATATTAATAAAGTTAAATAAAGCAGGTATATTAATAGACTTTAGTACTAAAGCTAAAAAGAAATACTAATTATAAGTAAGTATATACCCTTTAGTCTTAAAGATATACAATATATAGTAGTTAGGGCTAAAGTAAAATCTAGTTTACCTAGTTAAATTTACTGCCTTAATAGGAAATAGCTCCTTAATAAGCTAATAGTTTAAATAGAATAATAATATTAGTAATAAAAGTATATCTTAAGGCATATACTAAATAGTTTTAAACTTAAAATTATATTAATTAGTATCTTTAAGGAAGTATAGTATAATATTAGTATACTTTAAGATAGTATATTTAATAATTATATACTTTATCTTAAGAGGGAAGGACCTATAGTTAAGCTAATTTATAATAGACCTGCTAGGTTTAGTAGTATTACTTCTAGTAAGGCAGTAACCTTACTAGTTACTATAAGGGTTAGAAGGAGGTCCTTAGGCTAAGGGATAATAGGTAAATAGAGTCCGCTATAATAGGAAAATAAATACTAAGAGGATAGTGCAGTATATATTATTAAGGGAATAGAAACTAAATAGTTTAAAGTTTAGGTAATTAACCTTAGGGATACCTAGAGAGAAACAATAGAAGTAAAGATCTAAAGTCTTATATATATTATATAGGCAGATATTAAGTAGTATAAATTTAAAAATCTAAATAGTATAGGTAAGGATAAAGAGTAGTAGGCTTTTATAGTAATAATAAAACTTACTAAATAAATATCCTTAGCTATAGGAATAGTAGTAAATAGGAATAAGCTTAGGCTAGTTAAGTATAAAGTATAACTTAATAAGCTAATCTTTAACTTAACTAAAATTTACTAAGGTATTAAGA
Source organism: Fusarium marasasianum (assembly GCA_022833035.1). Taxonomy (NCBI): domain Eukaryota; kingdom Fungi; phylum Ascomycota; class Sordariomycetes; order Hypocreales; family Nectriaceae; genus Fusarium; species Fusarium marasasianum. The sequence goes on from JAJEQZ010000022.1 coordinate 4,408, forward strand.
ATATTTATAAAAGTAATAGTATAAAGATAAGAAAATAAAATAGATAAGATAGCTTTATCCTAGAAAGACTATAGCTTATTTTAATTATAAAACTCTTAATAGTTAAAGTAATAAGAAGTATTAATATACTTTTCTAATATAGAGAAGTTAAAGCAAAATACTATAATATAAATAGCAAGGCTAATAATATTAGTAACTATACTTAGTTAGTATATTATTATAATTAAGGTAAAGAGAGGATATATACTAACTAATATAATTAGTAAATAATAAGAAAGCTAGGATATTCTCTAGATATAAATAAGAAGTAATAGTAGGTAAATAGTCTATTATATTAGTTTTATAGCTAGGCTCCTTAGAACTAATAATAATAAAAGTAAAGGATAATTAAATATCCTTATAAATATAGTCTATTAAGTAATAATTAAATTAGATATATAGAGATCCTGCCTTTATAATATATAAAGGGAAGTTCTAAAGAATAAGGAGCACTTTAGGCCAGCCTTATATATACTTAAAAGGAGGCATAACAGAGCTCTTAAATAACTTATAGTTAAATATTCCTAAGTATATATCTATATGCCAAGATAGGATAGGAGATATAATATTAAATATACTGCAGTATAGGATATTTACAAACCCTTTAACAGGTAGTAGCTAATTAAGGTTACTTATTATAACTATAGTAATAGTAATGCCTAATATAGGTATTAGAAGACTAAAATACTAGCAGCGGCGTTATTATAAAAATAGTCTAATTAGAAGAAGGCTAAATTATATAAGGTAAGATAGTAATAATATTACTATATTAATATACTATTATTAGGGATTAGCTATTAGATACTATAATAGAATATAAATATTACTTACCTTTTAGGTTAGTATATACTTTATTATTAAGTCTAATAGTAGTTTACTAAATAAGGTAAGGAGGTATGTAGTTAAGTTAAGTAGGTTATAGGTTAAGGAGGAGTTAAAGGAATGTAAAATAATAAAAAGGAAGGAAGTTAGGAGAGGAAAAAGAAAGGAAATATTTATATATAAGCAGGGACTTAGCTACTACTAGCAAAGTAAACTCTACTAAATAGCTACTAGTAAAGTAAACTTTACTAAATAGCTATTAGTAAATAAATAGGGCTATAAAGTAATTAATAATCTATTATAGTTTAATAATTAATTATAGTATTAGATATATTACTTACTACTAGTAAATAAATAGGGCTGTAAGGTAATTAATAATTTATTATAGTTTAGTAATTAATTACAGTATTAGATATATTGCTTACTACTAGTAAATAAATAGGGCTGCAAGGTAATTAATAATCTATTATAGTTTAGTAATTAATTACAGTGTTAGATATATTACTTACTACTAGTAAATAAATAGTAAGTAGGTCTGGAAGGTAATTAATTAATAATCTGTTATAGTTTAGTAATTAATTATAGTATTAGATATATTACTTACTACTAGTAACTAATAGTAAGTAGGTCTAGAAGGTGATTAATTAATAATTTCCTTTTATTTAGTAATTAATTATAGTGTTAGATATATTACTTATAACTGCAAGGCAAATAACTATATTTATTCCTAGTATATTATATAGAATGTTTAGATACTGTTTATATGGAAATAGATAATAAAAGGCAAATATAGTAGGATAAATAAATGTTTATATAAGTAGAAAGATATATTAGATAGTATGCTATATATAAATAAAATAATAAACCAGTAAAGGAAAGAATATATAGAATATAGTGCTATTATAATAGATTAAATTTAGGCTAAGTATAATAATCTATCTAAGCTAGAGTAATAGTTTATAATATAATTTAATATATAAAAATACTTTTTATTTATATTATTTATTATAGTAATTAAGAGATAGTATATAGTATATTTAAATATTAACTTAGTGTAAAAAATAAAAAAGAAAAGTAGGGTTTAGGTAGGGAAGTAAGGTTTAGGTAGGGAAGTAAGGTTTAGGTAGGTATATAGGGTTTAGGTAGGTATATAAGGTTTAGATAGGTAAGTAGAGTTTAGATAGGCAAGGTAAAAGTAATAAGAAGAATAATTTAATTTAGGCCAGGATAAGAATACTATACTCTATATACTAGAGATAGTAAGTTAATATATATTTAACTAAAATATATATATATTAATTATAATTTAATCCTAGCTAGAATAAGTATATTACTATTATATATACTATTATAATAATCTAATCCTAGCTAGAATAAATATATTACTATTATAGTAATCTAATCCTGGCTAGAATAAATATATACTATTATAGTAATTTAATCCTAGCTAGAATAAATATATTACTATTATATATACTATTATAGTAATCTAATCCTAGCTAGAATAAATATATTACTATTATATATACTATTATAGTAATTTAATCCTGGCTAGTATAAATATATTACTATTATAGTAATCTAATCCTGGCTAGAATAAATATATTACTATTATAGTAATCTAATCCTAGCTAGAATAAATATATTACTATTATATATACTATTATAGTAATTTAATACTAGCTAGAATAAATATATTACTATTCTATATATTATTATAGTAATCTAATCCTGGCTAGAATAAATATATTACTTATTGTAATATTAGCTATTATTACAGGTTACTTTCTCTAACTAAGGTTATAGCAGACCTTTTAGTATAGCTATTAGCAGGATATATTAGCTAATTAGATTACATAACATTACTATTTTATATATTATTATAGTAATTTAATCCTGGCTAGAATAAGAATATTATTATTATATATTTTTATTATTATAGTAATTTAATCCTGGCCAGGATAAGAAAATTTATAGCTATTTAATATAATTAGCTCTTTTGGCTCGATGACTTATATTTCCGGCTCGGCAACCTATCTTTTTTTATTTTTTAGTGTAATCCTATATAATCCCGGGTTGCTATTATGTAATTTAAAGTATAAGGTACTTTCCCGATTGCTGCTTATATAAGCAGGCTAGTAATGTACCTTACTATATAGTTTTCTATGTAAAGGTACTTTCTGGGTAGCTATTTTTCCCAGGTCGCCTAGAGAGAATATATACAAGCCCTAGCCCTAAGGTTATAAAGCTTTAAAATATCTTAAAGTACTATAAACTTACTATTAAAAATACTACTTTTATTATTAAAATATATAAATACTTTACTTATTATAATATTTAAATTAAAAGTATTAAAAATAAAGTTAAAAAGAATATAGCTAAACTTAATAAAAAAGTTAATATTATTAGTAAAGTAATTAAGGTTAATATAAAGTAAATTAAAATTACTTTAATTATTACTTAAAAGGTAAAGAAAAAAGCTTTTTAAGCTTATAATAAATACTTTACTATATTTTTTACTATTTATAACCTTTAAAATAAAGTTAATAAGTTTAAGAAATAACCTTAATATATAACTATAATTATTAATAGTAATAATAAGTTAAATATAAATAACTTTATAGGTTTTATTAATACTTTAAAACCTTTTTAACTTATTAATACTTAAAAGCTAAATTTAATAAGTATAATTAAAAGCCTAGTATAATAACCCTAGACTTTAATTACTTATATTTTAAAATACTTTTTTATTTTCTTTATTTTCCTTAGTAATAAGTAAGCTAAGCTTACCTAATAGTATAGTAAAATTTAATAAAATAAAAAATTAAACTAAAGGAATATATTATTAATAAAGCTTAATTAAAATATAAAAAGTAAAATAAAAATAATAATAAAAAAGAAAACTTTTATAATATAAAATAAAATAGTAACTAAATACTAGTAATATTAAAAGATTTATTTTTTAAGTAAACTTTAGTTAGTAAATTACTAAGGTTAATAATCTTTTCTTTATACTTTAAGTACCTATTATATAATATAATAGTATTATATAACTTTTAACTATAATAAAGTTAAATTTATAGCTTTAATCTTTAAATATAATAATCTTTTACTTTAAATATACTATACTTAACTATATATATAAATCTTATATACTAATAAGTAAGACTTATTAATAGCTAAGTATAATATATTAAGTATAATATTATATTTAACCTTATTTATTTAAATATTATAATACTTTTAGTAAATAATTAAAAGTAAAAACTTAAAAATATTAAGGTTTTTACTTTATAAAATAATAGTTAATATTAATTAAATAGAATATAAAAAATAAATACTACTATTTTAAGGTATTATAAGTAGTAATAAAGGTATTATTAAGGTTTTTTTAAATAGTAATAAAGTTAATTTATACCTTAGGGAAATAATAAAAAAATTACCTTTTTATTAAGCTATAAATATAAAAAGAAATAGTATTATTAAGCTATTACTAAGCTTAGACTTTTTTAACCTTTATATAAAAGGTAATATAACTAAATAGAGGTTATTATTATAGGCTATTAAAAATAAAAAGGATTATATAATTTAGCTTATAGTTAACTTTACTAGGCCTGAAATTCTCCTTAAAGATAATAATATTATAGAAAAATTATTTTAATAAGTAATTAAAAAAGTAAATACTAGCTTAATAAATATACTTTATAAATTAGGTAAGTATAATATTAATATAAAGGATCCTTTAGGGAGGACGCTATTAATATACACTGCTAAGATATATACTAAGGAGGCTATAGAAATACTTCTTAAAATAGGTAAGGCTAATATACAGGCAGTTAATAACAGAGGTAGTACAGCACTTTTAATAGCAATAAATAGGGGTTACAGGACAATAGTTAACCTACTATTAATTTACATATACCGGGAAATGGGAATAGCTATTAGGGCTGCAGAGTATTAATATATCTATGTAGTAGTAGTATTAAAGTCCAGCGCAACGCGATATAGAGCTTGAATATTACCGTGATTATATTAAAGACATAGCTAAATAGACTTTCTACAGGCCTTCCCTGAGGCGTGTATAAATCCTTTTCAAATGGAGCTGGCTTACTAGGGAAGCTCCTGTCCCTTGGAACTAATAAATTTGCCAGAGACATTCCCCCACGTAGCACTGTTAATAATTCCAAGACTGCCCTTTACCGCTTCCTCAACTCCTTTGAGCATAGTATGAGGAAATCCCCACTCCGTAGCAGCAGATTTGCCCATTTCCGTATTGACGAACCCAGGGTGAAGTGCAAAGGCAACCAAGCCCTTATTCTGCAAATGCAGAGCACGTGTAAGCCAGTTCAAGGCAGCCTTGCTGGGCCCATATACACCAGCAACTACTTCATGGTAGGTGATACAACCAACAGAGGATGAGACGTTGACCACTTTCGGTACAGATGCCTTTTGCAAGAAGGGCCAAAGTCCTTGGACAACCGTCAGGGGGCCGATTGTATTGATCTCGAAGGCAGAGCGGAGGCCATCGGCCGGGATTTCGAGCACAGGATAGGATTTGAAGCTGGCAGCAGCATTGTTGATAAGAACATCGACGTGATCAAGGTCGAATACTTTGCAAATCTGGTCAGGGGAGAGCGCGGTGGTGAAGTCCAACCGGACAATCCTCAACATCGCGCCGTCACCTTTGACCAGATCCACAGTAGCATCTTCGAGAACTGTACGAGCTTGGTCGTTACGAACGGTGGCGATGACGGTGACGGAGGGACGAGCAAGGAGGGCTTTAACGAAACCAAGGCCAATGCCTCTATTGCCGCCAGTCACGACCCAAACACTATTGTTGCTAGAAACCATGATGATATAGGGGTGAAATTGAAGTGGACTGAACCTGGTGATACAAAGAAAATCGAGGAGAAGGGACAAACTCTGGGTATCGGCATGAAATAAATCCTGTAAGTAATGAGGCATAAATGACTAACATCAGGCTTTGGCCAATTAGCTGCAGTACAGAATGGAAGATCAATCATCCGGCTTACATGGAACAGCTTGGCAAGGCGCACAACTAATAACAAAGGGAGGAGGGTTAGTAACTGAATAGACTACGGCAGTACAAGTGGCTCAGAAAGGAGGTGATTTATTAAGTTCATCTGGGGAGTTTTATCAAACATGGTGCCAGAGGCCGCACACCTCGATTCCGAAGGATGGTAGATGACAGACTCCTTTTGCGAGGGGGAACCTCCCATTAGCTCAAAGGTGAGTGATAAAGTCATAAGAGCGTGATCGTTAGAGAGCGACATCGGCTCTCGTGTGCAGTAAGGACGCAAGTATGCCTGACGTGGGCTACGTTATGCTGACTTCCTGCGCTGCCTCTCACGCCCGCGGGGCTAGCTACTGTCGCACCTAAACGCTTCCAGCCTGACAACCTACTGATACCCGAGCAACCCAAATCCTTTTTTCTTCATCCCAACAGCTTTTGATTTCATCACCCGATGGAACGATACAATGGGCCTGGCCGACCCTCTTTCATTTGCCACTACGTCATCAGCCTGGAAGATTGAAGCCGCTGCTCACAAGGATATGATTATGACAGCTCCCCCAGCACCGCCGTCATCAAAGCTCAAGAAGGTGAACTCGGTATGACTACTTAGTCAAATCGAACTTGAAATAAATAACAGTGACCTTTCTTTTTGCCATGCTCTTCGACTGAGCGGCTGCCCTCTTGAAACCCCGGTTCCAGGGACAAAAGGCTCATTACCTATAGCTTCACAATTGTAATACGGAAAATCAGAGATGTCAAAGTGACTGATGCGCCAGGTAGTTCCATAATATGCTTCTACAAGAGCCAAATAAAATACGTGACCCTATCATCATCGCAACAGGACTAGAGAGGCTTGCTCCAGTACTCCCCAGTCCGCGCCCTGCTTGACTAATTTGCTCAGCAGAACGGCAACTGGGAATATTGTGCACCTCACTTGCTGCGTGCAGCGATTGGTTCGGGAACAAGGAATGGCTCCGGATCGAATCAACCTTGTAGAACTTCCGCGCCCCCGCGAAATATACATGTTCTTATTCTTATAATGTACTCATCTTACATACATGAAAAACCACCTCAAATCTCTAATAATTAGTAGGTAACCACCCCAGGTGCTAGACCGCATCTCACGATACTCTTTCGCTGTATGTCTGCATACAACGCTTCAGGCTCCAATAATACAGATCCCAAAGCATTCTCAAAGCCTTGCTGATTAGGATTCCCATTGGCCTGTGAAGGCTCGTCCTGGCCATATTCTAGATTTGATGCGAAGATACCTGCTGCAGAGAACGGGAGAAAGTCTTCGTATGTAATAGGCTTGGCTTTGATATGTCCCCGGTCAACCAAGTCTTCTAGGGATAGTGTCCCTGTGGTATCTAAGCTTTCTGTACCTGTACAGTGATAAGTACAGTAAACGAGGCCTTGCTTACGTAGTTCTGACCACGTGTCGGGATAGGCTTTAAATGCATCACGCATGGCCTCATCCATTGCTCCAGGGCCCTGTGCACCTGAACTCTTACAGATGGTGCTTGTTGCCTTGGTCAACAGCTCATCGTAAAGCTTTCTCCCCGCAATTGTCACGGCGGCTCCTCGTTCTTCAATCTCTCCAAATCGAGCTCGATGAGTTCCTTGGATAAGAGTTCCATGGTTATTGCGAAATCTGATTTGTTCTTCCAGTGCCAGGAAGCTCGTTTGACGGAGGAGAATCGGACATTGGCGTGGAGGAGGACCCTCGATGCGATCCTTGACTTGAAGGCCTTGCTTTCGCATTTGTACTTGACTTGCCCCAATGTTTAACGTTCGAGGGGTTAAATGATTGATATGCGCAGTCTGGAATGAGGCGATGTCGGCAAGGATAGGGTGCTCCTTGGACAGCTTTCTGTATTCTTCTTGCGATGCTGATGCTTCTGGCATCCAACTGAAAGTTTTCAAAGCCTCGTGAACGAATTCCTCAACTTCACAGATCTGAAAGTGCCAGTTTTGTCTTTCGGCACAATTGATCAGCTCCAGAAGTTTGCCACTGAAGATATCGCGTCGTGATAATAACTTTAATGCAAGCTCACGAGTTTCATCATTGACGATCAACTCAGGTCTGAGCAAAGTGGTGAAGACTCTGAAAGGGTTCTGATCCAGGGATTCTAGGTCAACTGGACGAAAGCAGGTGCCATGCATGGGTAGTCCAGCGACAGAAAGATCGTAGTAGCCCACTGCCTTCAGACCAAGAATTGCAAAGAGGCGGGCCATAGTCTGTAGCTCAAAGGGGGTACCCAGTCTGATGGCACCATGCCTCTCTAGATCAAGTCTTTGAGACAGTAGAGCATCCTTCATCGAGTCCGGATGCTCAGAAAACACGTCCGTATTTACTGCATGGACGATTTGGACCAAGTTCTCATACAAGGGCACTTCATTTCGGTACATTTCTGACAATGCCAAGGTGAAGGCAGTTCGAACATCCACAGGGCTTGCAAAATCGTCTCCTCGATATATGGGAGATGGTTCAACCGGGATCGACATAACATTGATGGCAGGCATCTTGGTTATAGTAAACAAGAAGAAAGGGGGATAAAGAGTAATGATAGCCAGTGCTAGAATGAAGGAATTATGGCAGTCGCTATGCATACATCATATATAATACCAGATGCCATATCGTCTTTCATTGTTTAAAACTTGCATCTTATGATGCTGCGGTTAGTGCCGAGGGTGCACAAGTTCACTGAGTGGGTACTGTTGAATTAACCACATCAGCCAATGACGGCGGCTACCGAAGGTATCCTAGTGCAGCAACCCACCGATTGAAGCGCTACCGATGGTATAAGACAATGGTTCAAGCATTGTCAAACACATCCATTTCAGCGCCACAACCAAGCATCCATTATGTCTTCTACGACTACCACGACAACCTCCAAGGCTTCCCTATCTACAAGTCAACCCAAAAATAGACTCCATCAAATTCCACAATTCAGCACCCCCGAAGCTAAAAGACAATGGCAATTGGAGCAGATGGCGGGCGCCTTTCGCATATTTGCGAGATTGGGCTTCGCTGATGGAGGGAGTGGCCATATCAGTCTCAGAGGTAGGTTGGTATAGTCCACTCTAGGCCACTGATAAGCTAAATTATAGAGCAGACCCGGTTCAGCCAGATACATTTTGGCTGAATCCTTACGGAGTCCATTTCGGCCTCTTGAAGGTGTCCGACATGGTTCATGTGAATGAAGACGGAGAACGTATTGGTGGTGCAGACAGGCCAGTGAATACTGCCGGGTTTATTATCCATGCAGCTATCCATAAACGACGGCCTGATATTAATGCTGCATGCCATTTCCACAGCCCCTATGGCCGCGCATGGTCCACCTTTGGGAAGCCAATAGACATGTTAAATCAGGATAGTTGCATGTTCTATAATGACCTGGCGGTATATGCCAACTTCGGGGGTGTCGTATTTGCTAAAGAGGAGGGTCTGCGACTTGCTGATACGTTGGGTCCGACCAAAAAGAACCTGATACTACAAAATCATGGTATTTTGACATCAGGCGGCACTATTGCTGAAGCAGCTGCCTTCTTTATCGCGTTGGAGAGAGCTTGTCAGACACAGCTTCTGGTTGAAGCATCGATGGCCGGCTCGGGGTTGCAAAAGACGTTTGTAGGTGACGAAGAGGCTCAGTACACAAAGGATGGGACTGGAACCCCAGAGGTTATGTACATGCAGTTCGAGCCAGAATACCAATACATTCTGGCTAGGTCTGGGGGCGACTTTTTGCAATAGAATGCTCAATTTACTTGTAGACATCCTTCATCTTTGTCCTCTTATTACATTGAATGTTTACTTTTTCCTCCGAAGCAGAATGTCTCAAAGATTTCGTAGTGGCCCCATCTGCAATGGCATCCATACTCTAGTCACCGTGATATTGCAGCGTTTCAATGATGCAATGGAGTATTGCGTACATTCTCCGGAGCCGCCCAAAGCTAAGAACCAAAATTCAGTATAAATCAGCCTACTAGTCCAATAATAGAGGTTTTCACATATGACAGAACTGTGGAAATAGCGATTAGGGATTACTAGTTGTCATTTTCATGTGTCTCTCGCATCTGACGCTTTCCACGACGACGGGTTCCGTCTCGTCAGCCCGGAGTAGAACCACATACCCATTGTATAAACGTCGTATACCGGCATTTGAATCTCATCATGAATCCTATCTGCATAAGGTGGCATGTTTGTACACTCCAAGACCACTGCGGCGACGTCAGGATGTTGAAGTACCAGCGATTTGGCCTCAGCAACGAGTTCCCTCTCAAGCCGATCGGCGTCATAGCTCGCTCCACGCGCGCAAATGTCCCTGAGATGGCTGTCATCCGAGAGTCCCCATACACGGACACGGCTAGGATCAATGCCCATCTCCAGCAAGTGAGCGCTTCCCAGTCTCGCACTGTCATAGGTCAACACCCCGATAGGTCTGTTAACAGGGTAAATGGCCAGAAGGCTGGGAGCCTGAACGAGGGCCGACGTAGCTACAGGTATGGGGGACAGGGCTGCTAATCTGACATGTTCAGCGGGTGGTGGACTAACAAGACCAGGCTGGAAATCGGGTTACCTGGTTTGGGCAGCGGCCAAGAAGCCGCAGCTGGTAATGATGCCAACAGCCCCTCTGTCTGCGAGTCTTGTCGCGGCTTGTACAAAACGATCAATAAAAGCATCTTCGTAGTTGCCATTGGTGACAATTTGAGCTTCTGAAGTGCCTATCACCTTTTCGCGGATGAGGGGAAAGGGCCATGTACTCTGATTGAAGGGATCGCCTGGGGGACGGTGAATGTCAACTTCAACAGCGAGAAAGCCCAACGGCGGGTCTGAATGTGTATACCCTCGAGCCATTATCGCTTCTTGGATGCTTTTTTGAACAGTGAGGCTCAGATATCCCGTCCCTACTTACACCCGGTTATTTCATCTGGAAAGAAAGTCATCGCCTGGGTCGGGTTGGCTTAGTGGTGCGGGGCTTCGTTCTTCACCAATCACGGGGCTTACCGGGAGGTTCGAGCAGCCTTCGGAGGTTTCCTTGTCAATCTTTACTGTTTTAGGAGTCACGAATTTACCAGACATCAAAGATGGCCCGTCTCGCTTCATATAGTTAGTTGGTCAAATCGCGATACCGTGGCCGTTGCACCGCTCTTCTACATTCAGTCCGTACTCTCATCCATCATGTCCCCAAGCCGCACTTCCCAGAGACCCCACGTTGTTAGCCTGGGAGCGCCTAAATTCGCCGGCGCTGATTACCTTGAAGCCTTTGGCCGGGACCATGACTTTGACGTGCTTGACGCCAATGATCGCGCCGAGACTCAGCGGCTGCTGCCAGAGTTGATCAAAGAAAAGGGTCCTGTCGATGCTTTTGTCATTCGCATGGGCACGCCGCCTTTTGAGCCATTCGACGAGGGTCTTCTGAAGTCGTTGGCTCCCGACTGCCGCATCATCACGTCTTCCTCTGCTGGATACAATGAGTTTGATGTTGATTGGATGTCCAAGAACAACATTCTATTCTGCAACTCAGTCGATGCTGTTGCAGAGGCGACAGCAGACATGGCCATATTTCTCATCCTGGCAGTTCTGAGAAACACTTCCAAGGCTGAGCGCACGGCAAGAGCAGGCAAGTGGCGAGGAGAGCCTGGCTCGCTCATTCCGGCTCGTGATCCCACCAACATGACGCTTGGTATCGTCGGTATGGGGTCCATCGGAAAGGTACGCATAATCTTCCTACCTTCTGGCTTTTGGCACTGATTAGCTAACTGAGGATTGAAGTATCTCGCCAAAAAGGCCGCAGTTTTCAACATGAAGATCAAATACTATAACCGTCGCCAACTCTCTCACGAGCTGGAACAAAAGTACGACGCAACATACTGCTCTTCCCTCCACGAACTCCTATCTCAGTCTGATATCGTGTCCATCAACTGCCCATTGAATGAAAAGACCACTGGCTTGATAGGTCCAGCAGAATTTGATGTCATGAGGGATGAAAGCTATTTTATTAACACAGCTCGAGGAGCTATTGTCAATGAGGCCGCTCTCAAGGTGGCATTGAAATCGGGCAAGATTGCAAGAGCTGGTCTTGATGTTCTGGTGAATGAGCCAACCGTTGATCCCTGGTTTTTGGACCAGGATAACGTCATTGTTCAACCTCACCTCGGCGGTTTGACAGATGTTGCGTTTCAGAAGGCTGAGAGAGAATGTTTTGAGAACATCAGAGCGTTTTTTAAGAATGGCATAGCTAACAGCCCTGTGAACGCAAACCATTTGAGAGCTAGCCTGTAATTGAGCGGAATATACGAGAATTAGATCGTTATTGATTGCTCTCGTTCAGTCAAGTACTCAGTAATAGAAATTTGTGGGCGAGAACTAACGTCAATAGTGCATCTCGTTGATGATTACCTAAATAATGCTTGCCTGGATTGATTATAAAACAGTCAATATAGTCATAACGAGAAGTTCTGGAACCATTGGTTTAAATCATTCTCACTGGCTGTATTTATTATTAGGATTCTGCTAAGCGTTGTCACGTAGCATCAGCCTTGGAAGAATGTAGTAGAGTATCATACAGATATGGCTCTGGTTTGGCCCATACATTCGTGGCATCTAAAACTGCAAAGAATAGGGCAATCAATTAAAATGATCAATGCTACACCTTACTCATAGTTCCATACACCCCACTCGTCAATCCCATTGTCCAGTTTGCGACTAGGAATCTGTGTACTATCTGTATGAAGTTGGAACCATGGCACCCTGATGAACCTTAAGAATCAGTCTGCTTGCTTGTTGTCGCGATTTGCTCGTACTTTGAATCAACGCTCTCTGGACTGCCGGTTAACATTGTAAGCGCAACTGCCTTCATATACGTTCTGATGATATGGAACTCACTTCTCCTCATCAACGACTGAGCCCGAGATTGTAGTGATATGAAGCGTCTTGGCTTTGGATCTGATTTGCCACCACGGACACTCGAACAAAGCGTCTATATGCTCGAGAGGCAACCCTGCAGTCTCAGGGACAGCAATGAAGACATAGGCAAGTGCTACGAGACACCATCCTGCAAAGAAAATGAAGGCTCCCCAGTTGTGCATACTAGAGAGAATCGAAGGGGTTGCCCGGTTGATACCGAAATAAAATAGCCAGTGAAAGGTTTGACTGAGGGCCGAGCCAAACGATCGAATGCTATTAGGCCAGAGCTCTGCCCCAAAGACATATGGAAGAACGAGGAGGCCTTGGTTGATAATTGTGAGCACGTAGACATCAAAAGGATCTGAACAAGGACTTACCAACAGCATAGCCAAATCCATGAATGAAGATGGCGGCGATCGCGACAGTGGAAGCACCTGGAGCGACAGAACCGTCCTGGTGACTTTTGATATAGGCTCCGAGGTAGACATCAGAAATCAACTGTATGGTGATCCCAATGAAGAGAGACTTCCGACGGCCCAGCGCATCGATGAAAAAGAAGGAGGCAATAAGCGTGTAAAAGAATTTAGACAAGGAGTACATACTGGACAGGAATAGGTTGTTCCCGTGGGCGCTATTTATTCCCATCAACGAGAGAATCGGCACCAGGTAGCTAGTAACAGAGTTTGCACCGGACAGCTGAGCCAAAAGGTATGAGATCAAAGATTGTTGGACTCTCCGAAGGTTACCAGGAACCATAAAGGTCTCACTCAGGATGTCCTTCAACCCGCCCCCTGAAGCATATCGTGACTTTTCAGCTTGAATCTGGTGCTCAATGTCTGCGATTTCTCCAGCGACCCGGGGGTGGTCAGCTGGCAGACCTCTGAGAGCAACGAGTGTCTTGACAGCTTCTTCCTTTCGGTCAACTAGGATGAGCCACCTTGGGGACTCGCAGGCACAAAAGAAGCTTGCAGCAATGATGATGCCGCAGATAATGGTTGGAAGGAACCAAACCAGTTGGTATTGAAGGTGAGAAGCAGGGAGGTGGAGGAAGCAAGCGTATACGGTCAAGGTACTGACAGTCAAGCTCAGGAGCATAACCACGCTAAACCAGACGGTCAAGAGGCCGCGGATCTCGGTCGGTGCAATCTCAACAATCGACATGGGGCCTGTGACGGTCAAAGGACCGATACCAAGTCCAGACACGAAGCGGGCGGTGTAGAGAGCACCCTTGTTTCCATAAGAGAATGTTGCAATGAGCTGGCCGATAATCCAAATAGTAAAGTAGAGTCGCAGTGACCAAAGGCGTCCGATTCGATCGTTGATGAAGAATGACAGGGCGGATCCGACGCCAGCTGTCAGGTAGACGAAAGATATAAAGTTGGCGACCTCGCTGGGATTCGCAGCTGATGTGATGCCGAAAGCCTCGGAGAAGCCTGGGAGAGACGGAACGACGGAACTAGAGCCTTGATCCCACGCTGCAACGAATTAGAGATAGTCTGCTGATTGTTGAGGGAACGAACTGATGCACAAGCCGGACATGGCATAGAGAGCCGACGACATTAGAAGCCGACGGTTGTAGATAACCTCTGGCGGTGAGTTTCGAATGCTGCGAACATGTTTGCCGAGTGAAGAATCGCTGAGGTATCGTGAGAGATGCATGTTGCAAAAATTGCAATTGCTGTCTTAATTGGTTGAATGAGTTGAACAAGACAAGACTGGAAAATATGACTAAGAAAATACTTAGTTATTTGGAACTTTTTATCAGGGATTCATCTCAGAATATATCATCACGTCTGTTGCTGTAATGCTCGTTGTATAAACCAAGGTGTTCAAGCTTGCGCTGTCACGCGACGACGGGCTGTCTAGACTACCCTAGATTGGTTATCTCGCTCCGACGTTGTTATCGCTGAGCTGGATTCTTCCGAGACTAGGCCCGATAGAGGTTAAAGCGAGGAATATTCTGCTCGGAATCCACCGAGTGGCTTGTTCCACTGACCTTATCAGGTTCATCTGAAAGTGGACTAGTGAATCCTCCGCATTCCTATCAGTGATCCCCACCAAGAGTTGCTAGCTTGGTCAGGCAATTTAACACGGGCGACAGCCAGATAGACCCGTTGGTGACAGTAGAGGTCAGCACGCTTTTGCCATGGCGACCGTCCTAGAGAAAGAAGACCATGTCGTGATCGTAGGAGCAGGCATTTTTGGGCTCAGCTCAGCTCTGCATCTCGCCAAGCGAGGGTACAGCAATGTCACTGTATACGACAAACACAACTACGATAAAAGTCTCTATTCTTATCAGAATGGCTCAGATGCGGCTTCGGCAGGTCAGTGACACCCCAGCCCAGAGCTTTGGGATCACCATGACTAACGAGAACTAACGAGCTCCAGATCTCAATAAGATTATCAGGTCATCCTATGGTACTCAGATCGAGTATCAAGAGCTCTCGGTCGAGGCAATAAGCATGTGGAATCAGTGGAACGCCGACCTCGCTGGCGGAGAAGTGCCACCCGGCATGAGTTCGAGCGATAAAGTCTTCTACAACAACGGAGCCATCTCCTTCAATGAAGGCGACGAGTTACCTCCCTTCGAAAAAGCAAGTGTCGAGAACGCTAAGAAGTTGCATTTGACGAATCAACTCTCGACAACTGCTGCTGAGGATGTACGCACGGCCAACGATCTCGGTTTTAATTGTGATCAATTCAAAGTCCGTACTCGGGGAAACTCCATGGCGGGTATCCTTGATACAAGCGGTGGATTTGTCGCTGCTGATAAGTCGTGTCGTCTCGCCCTCTACAAGGCCCGCAAGCATGGCGTCAAGTTCATTTTTGGTCAGGAGACCGGAGCTTTTCACTCGTTCCTCAATCGTGGAGGAGATGTTATTGGGATTCGCACCAAGGATGGCAAAGAACATCACGCCAAGCTCACCATCATGGCCTGCGGTCCGCAAACACCACTTCTTGTTCCCGAGCTCGACCATCTCTGCGAGGCGACGGCTGGTTCAGTCGTCGTCTTCAAAATCCCATTAGATTCTCCAATCTTTCGCCAGTTTTCGCCTAAGAGATTCCCGACTTGGATGTACAACATGAGACACGGGGCTCGGGGAGGTCTCTATGGATTTCCTGTCGATGCAGAAGGCCACCTCAAGATCGGCTACAGGGGGACGAAATACACGAACCCACAAATGCAGCCAGACGGCAAGGAGAGGAGCGTGCCTGTGACGCGCTGGTCCGAGGGGAATAAGGTGACGCAAATTCCCAGGCAAGCCATGCATACCATTGGGTCTTTTGTTGCCCGCCACATGCCTGAGGTCCTCAAGGAGGCTAGCGACGTTGCTTTTACAAGGCTCTGTTGGTATACAGATACATTTGATAATCACTTTGTGATAGATCGTGTGCCGGGACGACAAGGCTTGATGGTAGTTACCGGCGGGAGCGGTCATGCTTTTAAATTCCTGCCCAACATCGGGAATTGGGTCGTGGATATCATTGAAGGTGTAGGACTGGACCGGCCAGCTGTTCACGCGTGGCGGTTCCGTAGCCCTGCATCCGTAGAGCACGTGAATATGCTTATGGAAGGTTCCAAAAGCCGCAGGGCATTGAGGAATGTGGTTCTCACCGACTCGATTCCTGGCAGAGCTTCAGCGAGAAGATCACTACTGTAGAATAATCTATAACTACCTATGCTTCGTTGTTACTCATCCCCTGAAGCAACTCTTGAACGAACCATTCCGAATCAACTGGTATGTCATCGGCTCCAATCTCCAAGGCCCAATCTTCGACAGCCTGAGGTTCAATTGATTGATTCCGACCCGATGCATGTGACGCTCCATTCGCACCTTGTGATATACTGCCATCTCCACAAACAAGGCTAATGGTTCTCTCTGACAAAACCTCAAAGATATCTCGATAAGGCACAGCTTTGCTCCACCGCTCTGCGATGATAACCAACGCAGTATTGCAAGCCATGCATGTGTTGATGATATCCATTCTCTTGGTCGCTTGTCGTACCTTGGCGGACTTCCAGATACAATATAGATATGTGAGTCCTCCGAGAAAGAGTATATGAAGCGACCCCCATGTAAACTGCAAGGATTGATACTGGAAGAGCCTGCGGTAGAGAAGACATAGCTCTTTAGCCTTCTGCATGCAGCACTCCAACGCTTCCTCAACAGAGTCTTCCTCTCCAGGTAGAGCCTTGTGAGTAATCCAATGCCTGTACAAAATAAGCATTGAATGATCGTAAGCCAGTCGGAACCATTCACGCGATGCGAAGACAGATAGTGGATCCAAGCCTGTCGTGTCTGGTGCATAAGGGACCTCAGAGTGCCATGCTTCTAGCTCTGCTCTTAGTTGATCCATGAGCGGCTTCTTGGCTATTTCCTGGTTGACGGGCGACTGGGTCATCGCTGGGTATATAGTGTTACCAATTTTGGACCAAAGACGACGTAGCTTTATGACATGGATGGCGCCCGTCATGTTCGTAGGCGGCTCATCGGGAGACGCGCGCGGATTTTGTGACAACCCCAGAGCGTTAATCTTGTCGTCATCAATATCCAAGGGCAGCTGTTTGGTGTGTTAGTAAGTCCACTGGTGAGCAGCGACGCGACATGCCTACCTCGGCATCAATACAGTCATCTGGTATACCGACGGGGCGACCGAGGATAAAGGAAGCCACGCGATCGATATCGTAAGCGACCCAAAAACATCTCTTGGACATCTCAGCGATCAAAGGGTTAGCATTTCGCCGAAACCTGGAGGCGCTTCGATGATAGCCAAGTTGTATGCAATATCTTATGGCAAGGCCAGACGATTTCCTATGAACAGTCAGACCAAGCGTTTGCTCAAAAGGTGTTCCGGTCTAACCATAGACTTCCTCCCGCCGGAGACCTTATAGAGTACACTGCGCACGAAAGAAGACTTTGTATGGACTCAATGCTGTCAAGTTCAAGAATGATGGGCTGATGTTTCAGCGCCATTTTGTAGTAAGACTCAGCTGTGTCATAATGAGCTGGGCCCAAAGCCAGAGACGCTGTTGCGTAGACCTAGAACGTTATCAGAAATAGAGGCTATGTTGGACAGCGTGCTTACCATCCACACAAAGAACTGCGCCATATCTCCAGCTGCAGAAAGGTTCCCCGACAGGTCTGCTTTGAAGCATTGCTCTTCCCAGAAGCGAAAGGTTGGCTCATGAAGAAAGGGATACTGCGCGTGAATGTTTCCAAAATACGCTTGTGACAGAGCAGTACCCAGAGGTGGGGACGGGAAACTAACAGCAAACGGCTGAGGACAATTCCAATCTAAGAAGCCGCCATGCTCGAACCGAATAGTACTCGCCTGCGATCTCTTTGGAAGATCTATGGCTGTACTGATGATACGTGAGAAGGAGACGGCTGAGGATGGGCCGAAATAATGAGGCTCTTTGCTAGCCGTTGTCAGGCAAAGTAAGGCCACGTCAGTGGATAGTTGATCCCTTGCGTCTTCTGCCTCCGCCGACGGGTCTCGTTGACCGATGCCTACAGACTCAGACTCAGGCGGGCCAACGAATGGCGTCGCTGCCGAGGGAGAAAAACTAGAAGAATCCTTGTCGAGGCCCATCAGATGATCGAGAGCGACATCAGGTCTCGCCTGCTGCAATAAGCCCTCTAGATAAGCGACTCGTGTCTCGAGTGACTGCATATAATCCCTTGGTCGAAAGAGCCCTGTCGCAGGATCTTCCACGAGACATTCTGCGCCCAAATGTGAGCGAGATGACAGGCCAAGGCCAGAAAATCAAGGCTTACCTCTACCGCTCTTCTCGCAATTTTGGCATTTTGGGATTTGTCCATCACACTGCTGAGTATTAGAAGGGACGGCGGGTGAGATAAGGGTTATACTTTGAGCTTTTTCTGTTTGCAGCCGCTGCAGGCTAAGAGAGTGCGTTCCCCAATGCGAGATCTTTTAACAGAGTTGGGATTGGCTGTATTATGGGTGGCCATTGTAGATCTTGCTATAAGGGTGAAAGGTTGACCAAGTGCTAAACAGTTGAATCAACACAGGTGACGGAGGAGAAATGTGGGGGAGAAAAAGGCCTGGGGAATTACATAATATATGTATAAGCTTAAGCTAAGCACTGGCGTTCTGGCCTTAGATATAAGGTAAAGAAATAGAGTTTAATATTTATTTTTATCATTCTTTAGTTAACACTAAGAGGATGTTTGCCCTGGAGGTATTTCCTATTGTTTTTCTCATTACCATTTATCTAGGGGCCTGGAATATGTTGAACTCTTAGTCTTTATTTAAATTATCTGAGCCATGTACTGATTCATTCTAATTGTTATTAGTAACATCAGACATGAGCTTCGTACCCTTCGTAGAATAATATGGCTTCAGTAAATCCATGATCGTATGGTGATTTTGCCTACTGGCGAAAATCATGGGCTGATTATCCGGTTTATCCATGCCATCGAATGGCCTATATTTGAGAAGCAATTTAACCGCTTCGACTTCGCCTTCATGACAAGCCTCGACGAGTGCTCTCCAGATCTGGTGTATTTTGGTTTTGGGATCGTCAGAACTCATGTCAAGGAAGGCTTTCATTATCGCGGTCTTGCCGTGTGACGCCGCGAGTACCAAAGGTGGGCGTTCGCAAATATCGTAGGAGTCGGAGTAAGACGTGGCCCCGTGTTGGATAAGAAATTCGAGTATGTCTATATGGTTTCTAGCAACGGCATTCATCAATGCTGATTTTTCTATGCCCTCGTCCGGTAGAGCTCCTTTGTTGACTAAGGCACGTACGAAACCCAGGTCACCGGACTCGCTGGCGAACGACAACGCATGATATCCGTCTATGTTGTAAGCGTTGGGGTTAGCACCCTTTTCGATCAACATGAGAACAATCTCGCTGTGTCCACCACAAGCTGCCGCCAGCATAGGCGTCATATCCTCTTCATCTACTGTGTCGATGTCGACATCATGGTCCAGGAGCTTCTGCACGATTTCCTTGTGTCCTTTTTCAGCGGCTGAAGCGAGAGGCGTCCAGCCATCTTTATCCGCAACGTTCGGATCTACACCTTTCTCGATCAGCAGCGAGACAACTTTGCCATATCCACTCCAACAGGCCTGACAAAGGACCGATATTCCATCGTCCTTGTTCACGTTCACGTCTGCCCCTTGCTCAATGAGGAATATGATGTCATCCTCTTCTGTTCTGTCCCGACAGCCTAGGGTCCGGAGCAAAAGGTTCCCACCTGAAGTCTTTCTCCAATCAAAGTCGGGTTTAACAGCTTTGTATCTCTGTTGTATTTCCTCCAGTCGAGTTGAAGTAGCTGGGACTGGTCTTGGCATGAGCCCGTACCCAAGCTCAGGGGGTGAAATCTCTTCCAGGATCTCAATGACGGCGAGTTGCTCGTTTTTGATGGACCACAGAAATGGTGTCCGCTCCAAATCATTGTCTTTCATATTTGGGTTAGCGCCCTTCTGTAACAGAAGATTGACGATATTTGCATGGCCATTCCCGGCTGCCCACGACAGAGAGGTTCGACCGCTTTTGTCCACAAAGTCCACCTCTGCACCAGCGTTCAACAGTAACTCCACGCACTTTTCAAACCCGTGCTCTGCCGCGTACAGGAGCGGATTCTTCTCGTGCCGCCATTCTTTAGTATTAACGTTTGCTCCCAACACCAACAGCCTGTCCACGAGATTAGAAGACCCAGAGATCGTAGCAAGCATCAGCGCCGTGTAGCCCGCATCATCAGTGGCATCTATCTTAGCACCTGCTGTGATTAGCCTCTCTGCAATTGCCTTGTAGCCATTTGCCACGGCGTGTAACAAGGCCGTTCGGTTTCTGAGATCTTGCGAGTGAGGATTTGCACTTCGGCGAAGGAGAAGATCGACGGCATCGTCGTGTCCTCCCAGTGTGGCCCAAATTAGCAGTGTCCGCCCATTTTGTAAGTCGCGAGCATCGACGCTTCTTCCGGCATCGAGCTGGTTTCCGAGTTCTTTGGTGTTTCCGTTGACTGAGGCGACGATGAGAGGATCCTCCCAAGCACACAGTTCCATAGACATGATCGCAAGTGTCTGACCTGAATTATCAACTCCGGCTTGTCAGCGACCTTTGCCTTGCGTGCTGTTCACTTATTTATCTTCTAAAAAACTCTTTTTTCTGCCATACTGGTTTAAAATTACATACAGGGCATTTAGGCAGCAGCCCCATAACCGTTTTGTTGTCCATCATAAACAGTAACAGCCGTTCGTATTCAGCTGAACTAGCCTGTGCTGAAGTGTGGCCTTGGAGGCTGAAGGGCGCGCGCCCTTCCCTGGCGATTCTTCAGGCCGGACATGTTTTCGGAGAGGACATTTCTTTTTTAGTTATCTGACTCAACACTTTAGCTACGAAGAGTGTGAAAGATATGTACACCTCGAACTGGGCAATAGACAGACCACGTCGTATAGAGCTATGTCTCAGAACAATAAGTGGAAATTGACTTCATCTAGGAGCAGATGTTAACTCTGAATACTGCCCACTTGGGTCAGATCTGATCATCGTGAGTGCATGTGGTCAACCAGAAGCGCTCAAGCTACTGATTCGAAGACCGGTATGGTATGTTGCACGGGGAAGACTGGACTATTAAGCTTGTACAGAGTTACATGCTCTAAGGCTGTAAGGTACTGGCTGCTTGTTGATCGGTTCAACGATCAGAGGCGAATCAAGGAGGCAATCGACGATAAGTCAGTAGGGAATCAAGACCTTGGAGTGACGTTTTTCAAGCGAGACACCAGTTACACGGATTCCAGTACTTACACAATGGCGAAGTAAGTATCGACTACTTAAGAGGATTGATACCTTGTAGATACTAGTTATTCCTATATGAGGTTATGCTTTCTGTGAATTATCGGCCCTCACCGCCTAAACGTCCATCCCCAAAGCCTCTCCCTGTGGCTATAACGTTTACAAGTGATCAGAAAGGATCGCCAATATACGTTATCCTAAACGGTGCAAACTAGCCCGTTCCGGCGGACGTTGAATTTTGTGGCTACAGAGTTGCTTCACTATTCGCCGTTGTTCGCCGTTGGCTTGTGACCGTTACACAGCCTAGTAGATTTACAGTTTAGGTACCCCGCTTTGAGGTCTGGGAAGAGTAACATAAGAAGGCAATTTCTTCCTTTTAAAGCGGCTGGGATTTTGTAAACCGTTGACATTCGGCTCAGTCAATAAACTTATCGACAGTACTAAGCATCACATCGATCTTGTCAATCAGCCTGTCTCTTCAGTAAGACATTGGACCATGACCTATCTTACCTGTGACTACGACAGTGAGACATCAAGCATTGCTGATGAAGGAATCGATACCCCGTTCAGTTCAGACTTTGAGGGTAAGAAGGCTCTGCATACTGTGCTGATAAAGCTAATTCAAGAGGGTAAAGAAGTGGACATGAACCAAATACTGTCTCCAAACAGTTCGGATACTGAAGACTCCTTGGAGGCTTCTGATTTGCACAGTAGACCAAACCCGCCCTTGGACCATGGTCTTTCAGCGACGCAAAGAGAGTGGGAAGCCCTATGTACTAAATACCATCAAGGCATCCAATATCTCCGAGATATCGAGGATCAGATGTTCCGCCACCAGACACAGCATTCTTGTCTCTGCATTGGTCACCAGAACCCCATGCTATACACATATCGTCACCAGCGAACGACGGATCGAAGCACTCATAGTATTCATCAAACTGTCCGTTCTCTTCTTCATCGTCTTCAGAACAACATCTCCACGAATCTCTTGCCCGACAGCCATTGCCCCAAACCTGAACTAAACAACACTGTAGAGGTATCCGTTGTTACCCTTGATACTCTAAGGGGAAAGAGGACAATGATAAGCTTGACAACCAGGTCAACAATGGATCACGTCGAGCAGTTACTTGGGTTTTGGGAATATGATCTACCCTAAATTTAAAAACCAGGCTCACAAGTCAGAATGGCTACTCTTCTTATAGTTAACATGACTAGAATGTATTTCCAGATACTGCTCTAAAGGTTTATCAGGCAAATAAAGACTTACCAGTTTAAGGTAAGGGGTGTAATCTTATAATTACAGTCTGTAGGCAAATTACGATTTCTATTTATGATCTGGAGTTTACAGGGTTTGATTAATTCGTTTTTCTCCTGAAAGTAACGGCTTGACGTGTTCAGGGAGGTTGCACAGCAGCATCAAAAGGTAAGAAGTTGGTAGGAGTACTCAGTGCTAAGGAGGGGTCAAGCATCTACTTAGTCAGGTTGTCTGGACGGCATCACACGCTCAATTAACAGAAAGATATAATATTAGTAGGGCTATTCTGAGATAAGGTTATCATCACCTTGGCAATTTGGAAAACCTCTTCGAAGCCTACTAATATCGGAATCTAATCTTTGCTGATAGGAAAGGATTCGGTGGCAAAGTGTTCTGGTCAGATGATAGAGGCTGGATATCGTTGCCGAAATTGTGAGAATAGAATTTAGGCCATAACAGCCAGTCTGTCAAAATCAGGTGCCCAACCACCATTGACACCCGAAATTGTAATAGTGTTTGGCCCACTGGTGCTGAAGCCAGAAAGCTCTACAGCATAGCCCTTGTACACATCCTTGTCCCAGTTATAACCCGTCAGTGGAAAGCTCACTGTCTTCGCAGTACCGCCATTGACCTTGATAGAAGCCAGGCGCTCGTTGGTACTACCGCCGAAACCTACGTCGCCGTTGATGTAATCAAATAGAACATTTTGAGTGGCCTTGGACGTGCTGATATTCGAGAGGACAACCTGGCCGTTGGAGCTGCCACCGAGGTTGCCGACTTTGGTCGAGGAAGTGCAGCCAGAGCAAGAGGCAGTCTGTGCCCCTGATGATAACGACCCGGTGGAGACAGAAGTATACTTGTAATTGGCTGTACTACTGGCTTTCTTGATGTTTGAGAGACGCAATGCGACAGAGCCATGGCCGTTGACCTGCTTGGAGAAGGACGAAGCTCCAGTGGTAGTTTTGCCCGTCCACAGATCCTTGATATCGGCTGATTGATAGCCGAGGGCGGAGAGCTGGAGGCTAAGGGTTCGAGCACTGTTGCTCTGGTCGACATACAGGACTGCAACATCCCCGTTGGCAAGCGGTCCCGCCCACAAGTCTCGATCGCTGGTCCATCGCTGCACTAAGCTGACGGGCTTGACGGCTGAGTCTTGGTTGATAGAGATCAAGTCCTTGTTCTGAAGAACAGCCACGGTCTGGGCCGACAGCGCCGTGATATCCGTGGAGATCATGAGAGCGGATTTGAGCATAGCCCATAGAGCAAAATGGGTCGCCTGTTCGTCGAACGTCATACCAGAGTTACCAACCTCGAGAAGATCAGCATCGGCAATGTGGCCAGGACCTGAGAGGTTCCTGTGTGCAATGTGGATGGCTTGGTTGGAGATGCGGTACACATTGCTCCAGCCTTCGCCAATGTCGTCTGAAAGGCGGAAAGAGGTAGATACACTCTGCGTCCATTCCGCGGGACCTTCGAGGCCACTAGACGAGGAGTATGGAACACCCCATTGGCAAATGAGCATTCCAGGAATTCCGACCTTTTGTAACTCGCTCCACATTGTGCCGAAACGAGTGACAAAGTCAGTTCGTGGATCCTTGGGGGCATTGTTGGTGGTGCTATCAGCGTAGCAGTTGTCATCTGGACCATGCCTTGATCAGTACGATAGTCTCTGTTTGTCATAAAAAAGTACTTACATTTCAAATACTCCGTATTTAACGATTTGAAAAACTCGGCGTCGACGGCTTCGTGGCCCAAGGATCCCAGCACAGGGGATGGGTACTGGGGATCACACATACGCTCACCAGCATCGGAATACATGGTCCACTTCATGCCCTTGGACCTAGCCAAGTCACTCAAAGGCTTAAGACCGTCTGGAAAAGCATTGGAATCAATCTTCAGCGCACCCGTAGTTGGGTCACGCTGTGTGTCGCGAGAGGCCCAACCGCAGTCGATCTGGAAGAAGTTGTAGCCAGCATCGACGAAACCACGGCTAGAGAGGGCTTCAATAGCTGCGGCGATGGTCTTGTTGTTGGGGCTGCATGAAACCTGATTGTATGAGTTCCAGCCCATGACGGGAGTGGACTGAAAGGATTGACCAGAGGCCAGCGAAGGTATGGCGGCAACCGCCAGGATTGAAGTGATGGATTTCATTGTAATGATAAGAAGGTCTGTTTGCCAAAGGGCCGGAATAGGTATATCCAGAGATACTTTTCTATGAGGTTGATTTGATGGGTTGTCAACACTTCCAAGGCTTGCTATTTATGCTTCAAATTTCCAGTCTCATACATCCAGCAAGATACATCGAAAGGTTCCGTGCATTATTCTGGTACTAGCACCGCAATCGGGCCGTTGTCATTTCATTGCAGTATGCCCAAATTTGCTAGATGTGTTATACCAGGGTATCTGGCACCTGGACAGAAGATCCCCCGTGGGGAAAGATCACGGGCCGCAGAAACTCGTTCCATTCCGCGATGATCTGCGCCCAGGCCTCGTCGAATCGAACAAGCCCATATGTGCGGCTAACTAAACATAGACGCTACAGACTCAAACTGGGGATCCATTAGTGCGGTTCCCAGCTTGTCGGCATCCAGCAGCTGGTTTGAACTTTATATAATCACGGATCCAAGTGATTGGCGCGCTTTCGTTTCCTCCTCCAATTACGAAAATTCGTGGGTAAGTCAAGTATGTAATATAACCTCTGATGCAAGGGAGGGGGATAACGTCTTAGTCTGCGGCCTCCAGAGATTTGATGTATGTCCGAGATATTCTTGGTGAGTGTTGTGTTGTTTTTGCTTGATAGACCTGGCAGCTCTTACTTGCATCATGCGCGTTGGGTCGTTCCGTGAATGCTTTCTTGGAGATTGCCATGGAGTAGATTGCCCTTCAATGCAGGAAAAAGGCTTTGTTCTCTGTCAAGTAATTGTATTCACATCATGTCGACCTTTGACTTTAACGAGTGGTCTAAGCGCACCAGGATCCATGTCACGCGCGTCGTGTCGGGATAAGTTTCGGGAGGCAAAGGCAACACGACCTCAAAGCAGATAATGCAAGCAGGGCTATTTAGCCATGGAAGGATGGTGTCAGAAAACGGATTGCCAAGGCTCAAGTCCCGGAATTCGGCAGGGCGCGGGAATAGACACGCGACGACAAGGTCTCCGGCTATCGATGCCGTGGAAAATACCCCAACGGCGCTAGAATGCAGCCTGGAGAAGCAAGAGCTACGCGTTGATAGGCGCGTTTAACACTAGCGCAGGTCTAGTCGCGGTTCATCTCTTGGAGCTTATCCCCAAACGGACTCTCAACCCCGTGGAGTTACCCCCAATCCCCATTCTTGACCCCATTAACTCTGTTCCCCCTCATGACGCTAGAAACGAGTCTGGAGAAGGCACAGATAGTACGGCCGAGATACCACCGTTTTATCCGCGATGCCAAGCTCCCATAGGCGCGTCTAAGACGAGGGTTTATCTCCTTGTCACACTTCATCATTGGATTCTCGGATTGCCTTTTCTCGTGCTGGGAGAGAATCTGCAGATCAGCATATAATGAGTCCACGGCCGACCCATTTCTCACCATCATTAGCCTTCTGAGACACCGCTCTCTCATCCCCCTTCATTACATCTTACTCTCATCGTTGTATCAACAGCCAACATGGGTATCTCAGAAAAGGAGGAGCCAGTCTCCGCTGCTGAGATTGAGACTCAGAAGCATACCATCAACCACCAGGCAGATCTCGACCACAAGGCTGAAATCGCCCAATTCAAAGGCGATGCCATCGAGGCTGAAAATGCCGAGTTCAACATGGGCGTCCTCGAGGCCGTCCGTGCCTACCCTATGGCTACGCTCTGGGCATTCATCATGTCGTGCACCATCGTAAGTTCTCCCCCATGGACCGTGTCTTTCTCTCCCAAGCTGACAAAACCAGATCATGGAGTCGTACTGCGTCTTCCTGATGGGAAACTTCATCGCCCTGCCCAAGTTCGCACAGGACTACGGTGTCTACAGCGCAAATGTCAACAAGTATGTCATCACGGGTCCTTGGCAGTCTGCCCTACAGTGCTGCGGTCCCGTCGGTGCGCTTATTGGTGTTACTATTGCTGGCCCGATTACTAGTCGCATTGGTTACCGCTGGGCCACTATCGGAGGTCTGATGCTTCTTAATGCCTTTATCTTCGTCTTCTTCTTTGCCAATTCGCTTTCTGTTATGGTAGCTGCCCAGGTCCTCGAGGGTATTCCATGGGGTATCTTCATTGCCAACGCCCCTGCGTATTGCAGTGAAATTGTCCCCATGAGACTGCGTGCTCCTGCAACCCAGATGTTGCAAATGTTCTGGGCCATCGGTTCTATCATCGTCAACGGCGTCGCGTATCATTACAACGGACTCGAAGAGAAGGCAGCGTACAGGTTCGTACTGCATACACTACCCTGCCTTTTGAGCTTACAAATGAGAATCAATTCTGACAATGTCTTTCCTGCAGGGTTCCCATCGCTCTCCAGTGGATATTCCCAACGCCTCTTGCGATCCTGATCTTCCTTGCCCCTGAATCCCCATGGTGGCTCACCCGTCGCGGCCGATACGATGAGGCCGTCAAGGCTGTCGCCCGCCTTGGTCGCAGCACTGTGGTCAAGAACCATGAGGAGTCTGTTGCTATGATGCGTCGAACGATCGAGCTCGAAAAGTCCGAGAGGGAACCTAGCTACATCGAGCTTTTCAAGGGAACCGACTGTTACCGAACCCTCATTGTGTGCGGTGTATATGCTGCCCAGAACTTGACTGGCAACCTGATCGCCAACCAGGCCACATATTTCTTCGAGCGTAAGTCTCCATGCTTCGCTATTCCACTCGACAATAGCATGTACTGATACATTTGACAGAGGCCGGCATGACCACAAACACTGCTTTTGCCCTCGGACTTATTACCTCTGCCTTGCAGATGATCTTTGTCATGTTTTCCTGGATTCTGACTACCTACATTGGCCGACGCACCATCTACGTCTGGGGTTCATTTATCAACGTCCTGTTCCTCCTTGCCTTGGGTATTGCAGGCAGTGTCGGGAAGAGTAACGCAGCCTCATTGGCCCAGGCCTCATTGGGTCTCATCGTGTCTGTTCTCTTCACACTTGGCCCCGCTCCTGTTTCATATGCCATCATCGGCGAGACATCAGCCATTCGCCTCAGGCCTCTTACGACCGGTATCGGCCGTGCCAGTTACTACCTGGTCAACATTCCCTGCATCTTCTTGTCGAGCTATATGCTTAACCCCAAGGTATGTCCATTTAGCCTCTACATTCATTGACCTGATACTAATACTGTCCTGTAGGAAGCCAACCTCGGCGGAAAATGTGGCTATGTCTGGGCTGGAACGGGCTTTGTGTGCTTTATCATGTCATGGATCTGGCTTCCCGAGTTCAAGGGTCGCTCCTACCGTGAGATTGATATCCTGTTCAACCGTCGCGTTCAGGCCCGCAAGTGGTCCAAGACTGTTGTCGACCCCAACGACGATGAGTAGATGCTTTTAGGACAGACAGACAGATAGGCGCACGTGATCTATGTTGATCATTTAGATATAGTTATATCAGATTGATTCATCTACTTGCAGTTTCTGTTTCCGCAAACCATGCCACCTACTAGCACCTAGTATCCCAGATCGTTAGTATCTAACGGAATACAGCTTGCTTATTTCATGCTATTCATCGATATCCTGTGACCGTCTGAACTCCTTCGCTGTGCTATCTCTCTTCTAAATTTCTCTTTAACCTACCTTGTCACTGTTGGCTTCGAATAGTAAATGAAGTAGATGACAGGCTTATTGTAGGTGTCAGTTGCAGTGATCTTGGCAAGCACTCTGACGGCCTGAACACAATCGTCGACAGGCAATCCACTGTTCAAGGGAGCACGTTCAATGGTCATCCTTCCCTTTCCGTCTATTCGAGACGTCTAACAATTTCATCCCGCACACCTTTCGAATTGGAGATAGATTGCTGGCATCAACAGTAACCAAGATAGGCGATCCCCGGTAGTCGATGGTGTTATCGCGCTCTGGAGTAGCATCGCTTCTGATGGCGGATCTAGCCCGCCCCTAGCCGTTTTCTGGAGCAAACCCCTCATCATCAAGGCCCGATGGCTGATTACCTCCAGAAAGACTACTTGTACCGTTGTTTGCAAGATCCAAAACAAAAAGACAAATAGCCTTTGGAGTTCTTGCTTTTCCAGCTATGAAATTGTATTTTCCCGGACTTGCACGGAGCCAATTGCTTGACTGACGCGTAGTTGGACTACCCTGAAGACCACGATGTAGGAGCACCTGGGTGAGAACCTGCGGCGAATTACTGAAGTATGGGCCAAAACAGGAACTGAATCTGGTGCAATGAATTAAGAAATTTTTTTATTTGAGCTTGGTGAATAGAACAGTATTCAAACACCCGGCACCAACGCAATCACTGCCCAAGACCTCCTAGATCTCTCGATGTCGCGTTCAGCTCTCAATATCACCCAGTTTGCCCATAATGTTACAAAGGTCTTTATCGGCAGTCCTCCACTCCTCCTGGATGACCTTGGATACCCATGGACCCCTCGGCTTTAGCCTGAACTTGAACGGCTTGGGCTCCGCCATAAACCAGACAACCTCCATCTCCATTTCATCTAAATCTCCGACAGCCTCAAAGTCAAATGCCCAGATCATCGCCGCAACCTGGGCGAAGGTACCGTCTACGGCAACACGTTTTCCAAGACAGCTTCGCCGACCGTGACCGAATACTGGCAACGGGAGGAAGGATTTCAGTTCTCCTTGGTTCTTAATGTCTGCGAGCATGCTTTCACCGTCTAGCCATCTTTCGGGAATAAATTCGTCGAGGTTGCCTAGCGACGGGTCAAACGCAGCTTCGTCACGACCGATAGACCACGCATTTGTCAAGACCATTGCATTCTTGACGATGCTGATACCCTTAAAGTCGTCTTGTTTGTCTGCCCGACGGGGTACGCCTGCTGGGGAGATAGGTCGCCAACGCAGAAGCTCAGATATGATGGCGTCAATGTAACATAGAGAGGATCTGTCGGTGAAGCAAGGGAGTCGATCCCGTCCAACGACTGCATCCAGTACGTCATGCGCTCGCTTCATAAAGTTCTTGTTGGCCGTCGTCGCAGCGATGAATAGCCAGAGTATTGTACGAGTGCTAGTCTCTATACCACCTTGGACACTCGTCGCAAGCGTGAAAGCGAGGTCAATGTCGGGAATCGGCTCCTTGGCGTATTTCGCTGCAAGGGAGCGTGCTTGTTTCGTTGCGTTCCACCCAGGACTGTCATCACCAAGGTTCAACAAGTGCAGGTTGAGGTCTTTCTGCTCGTTGAACAATTCATCGGCAGCTTTGCGCCAGGGTGAAATGGCTGCTGGGAGATTGGCAAGGAACGGGAAGATATCGGGCAGACCAGGCCTTGAGGCATACGAGGTGACCTTGGCCTGCGTCTCACGGACCCGCTGATAAAGTGGCTCATCGAGGGTGGGAACACGGACACCATAGTGCAATGCAAGAATAATACTAGCTTGCGCGCGTTCGAGCAAGGGGAAGACATCGTCGCTGGCAACGACTCCTGATTTGTGGTCGCTTAGTTCGACAAGGTCCTTGACGAGCTGCTTGGCTTCTAGTTCCATGACGGGCTGGTAGCGCGGAGCAGCAATACCACCGAGCGATGGAGACAAGATGCGATGATGAAGCTTCAAATGCGCATCCATGTCATGCATCAGCGTGAACCGTGACTGTCCTGGCCCAGCGCCTGTGATCATCTCCATGCCCACGGACCTTGGACGATTGCTATACCAAGCGCCCCTCTTGCCCAGCAGCTCTGTCGCTGCCTCGGCTGTGTTGATAATAACAACGGGAACTATACCGAACAGTTTCGACGTTGCGATAGCGCCATTCTTTTCCACCCAAGCGTCCCATCGCAGAAGTGGCTTCTCGATTGGTGAGTTGTGGATGTCGCCGATGATAGGCAGCTTGAGGGGCCTCTGCTCGCCTTTTCTAGCTGGTGAAAAAAAGTAAAATAGCGTTACACCGGCAATAATACCGAGCACGAGAAGCGAAATTGAAGTAACCGCCATGCTGACTACTGATCTATGTCTGTCTAAAGTTGCCAGCGATGCTCGCCAGCACGCATCTTAAACCACTCACAGGCCAAGACAATCCCCGCACGGGGTTACTTCCAGATCCAGATATCCTCCGCAAATATTATTATCAACCTGCATTGTTTTATCTCTAATCCGATAAGACCTCTTACTCCAGTGACAGAGGTATTATTGGGAAGCGAATTGATGTATCCAATAATGAATCTATTCACACGAATTGATGCGTTATCTGGGGCTTTGCACTGAAGCCAAGAGAACCGGACCGTCATAGATTTTGTTATTTCAGATCGACAAGGCCTGAAAAGTTGATTTGAAGAGATTAGAATAGAGAATCAGTTGGCGTTGGCACGCCAAGCTGCATGTGACAGCGCTATGACAGTACACGCGTGATTGTTTCCGAGAAGCTAGGGCCGTGCTGTTGACGCTCGAGTGCATTCTTGCTTCACCTGAACTCTGGTGCACGAGCATGCAGTAACTAATCCTACATAAAAAAATCTTTACACCTTCTCTTTCTAGAGACATACTCCACTCTGTTTGTCCTGAATAGTGAGATGAATATCTGTTTGAAACATCCCGGCCGCTAATCATAATAGCTGGACTTGACTGTCCTGACTCTAAAGGTAACAAGCCTTCCTGATTGGGTATAGTGATAGAAACATGTCCAAGCACCGCGTTTCAGAACACGGTTTCTCAGGGCATGCATCTAAGTATAGCGCAACGTCAAAGACATTTTGCAATAGCAGTCTCTTCGAGCATGTGAGATTTTTCAGTCTGTTAGACTCTTGAATATATATGTGCGTGATGTCCAATAATTAGTCACAACTATTCTCACACTCATCTCGTTTCTTCATCATTCGTTACCTTTTTCAACATGTTGACCACTTTGTTTCTTTCTGCCTTGGCCTGGAGCCAAATTACAAATGCCCATGGAACCATCACCAGAGTAATTGGTGCAAATGGTGTTGTTATGCCAGGACTTACTAGTAAGAGTATTCATAGGTAACTCGAACCTGGAGCTAACAGGCAGCAGTCCTTGATGGAACACCTCGATCTTCTACCTCTGCTGCTTCCGGTGCGCAGGTCGATACCAGCGTGATCCGTGACCCTGAACTTGGCACCAGTAAAGCCTCCGCACTTGGTCGAACTAGCAAAGGCCCAGTTGACGGCGCCCGCGTCATCAAGGCGTTTATGAAGGGTCTCAAGGGCCGGTCCCTTGCTGACACTATCCTTGGGGGAGGTGAAGGAGGTGAAGTGGCATGGCAAGCAACGAATGTTATTTGATAGCTAACACTCTATAGCTACCAGAGAAGCCGTGTCCTTTGTGACTGGAAATGCGGGTGCAGTTGTAAATGGTAGGCTTTCATCAATATGGTTTTACTCAAGTTTCCAGTAACTGACCTATTTCAGGTGTGCAAGACGGGATCGAAAGCTCCCCAGTTGGTGGCTTGGCCCTAGGTATGTCTGCAGAAGGAGTTGGCAACGTGAAACATATGCTGACCGACAGTAGGAGCTGAGCATGGGGTCAACGGTCTTCTGGATGACTTCTTTCAAACCGCAAAGGGCGTCCCATCTCCTCGTGGATACATCGAAGACGGCATCCAGAATTCTACTGGAGTTGGCGCCAAGTCTGGGCTGCCAACCACTGCATCCGACGGAACTCTCAAGCTGATTTACCATCAGGTTCGTGACCATGATCTTCATTTATGATTCATATTGACTCTTCATCGTACAGGTCAACGAAGACGGTGCTGGTCCTTTGCTCGTCGACATTGACTTCACTTCAGGAGGGACTGATCCGAAAGCCTTCAAGTCCGCTGAAGTAGTTCAGAACATTATTGGCGTATTAGGCTTTTCTACTGTAAGCTCGACTGACTTCCCGGTTGTTGTCAAAGTGCCTACTGGTCAGGTTTGCACCGGAAAGGTGGCTGGCGTTTCTGGTGTTTGTATTGCAAGGGTGCGAAACAGCGCTACTGCTGGCCCCTTTGGTGGCGCTGGTGCGTTCACTCATAACCCAAAGGCTGCAAAGGGGAAGAAGTCCAGCGCGAAGTTCCGCCATCGCCATGTCTGATTTCCGGGTTGTTGTATGCCGGGACTGCCTTGTGTTATATCCTTGTGAACAGCTCCTTGGAGTAACCCATAATTGTACCTTTCTAGTTACTTCTTATCCTATAGCATATTCTTAATACACTGCCAAACCGCCTATTACTAAAAACAATATGTAGTATCCCTTGGCCAGGTTTAGGTTAAAACAACTATAGCCTTGAAGTTGTAGCTATAATTAAGAAAAGGATATGTATTAGCTAGTAGGTATTATTAGCTGGCTGCTTGCAGCAGCTATTATTAACATGAATTAAGCTATTAGGGGCTAGGTATAAAGGTAGAGGCTTATAACAGTTAGATTAACCTAGCCACGCTAGCCAGAACGAGTAATAAGTATAGGACTACATTATGTGTACTATACCTAGGATCGTTATAAGATAATTTAAAAAAGGGGTAAATTTAGGGATAATAAAAAAGAGTTTAGTTTATATAATTACACTACCTCGATTTGCTATTTAAACAATCTAATAGTAGTAAATCTTAACCTTATTTATATTTTTATATTTATTTCTACCTTATAATTAGTATTTAGTTAGTTATTGACCTGGCTAAAAGGTTTGCATTATAATGTCAATTTCCAAGGTTTTCCCATGGCACTATTAGATTCTCTTTATAGTTCTCGAGGTACACGTTCTGGCAGACTTTTAACTCACTGGGCATCCTAATAACTCTTCCACAGCTAAGTGTGATGTTCACGTCCCTTTTTCTAGTTCCAATATTACCATCTAACCACTTTCACTCCCTTGCTCCGTCAGATAGTGCAGGGCCTTTCTGGTCGCCCTCTCCTGTGCACAAGCCATGCGACGCTGAATCGGCCTGGAACACTCCCCAACTCCGCGGCCTCTGGTACGCATACATCGCCGCTCTTGCCTTCAGTGGCATCATTGAGCCGATGCTCCTGTACGTGGCTCGGTACAAACTGCGAGACATCTGTGACGCGGAGGAGGTGATAAAGACGGTTTTGTTTGCGTTTATAGCCTTTGACATTTTCCACGCAGGTGCGACATTGGCTATTGCAGGCGTAGCAGCGGTACTTCCTGGACCTTACAGGCACATATGCGCTATGGTTAATGTTTGGGTTCCGGCCGCGTGGATGCTTTTGCGGATGTTGTGGGTAGTAGGTGTTAGGAGAAAGTTTGCTATTACTGGGATAAAGCGCGAGTAAGCGCTACTAAGAGTTGTTTCCGAGGAAGGTTGTCCAAACCGAATAATAGCAGAACTCAACCCATTGCTACTTACAATCCGTTAACTTCCAGTATTGAAGATCATGGAATCCATCCCCAGTTCAAGTTTGCACACTACTTAGATGCCCTGCGTAGAATAGTAGCGTGCAAGAGATTAACTCCTGTACTCCCCAGAACGCATTAAAGGATCCTTCAAGAAGACTAGAAGTATGGATGATGGGACGTGGTGTTCTTTTCCATAGCCTGCAAACAATCCCAGTGCTCGACAATACAGGATCCCTTAGTTCTGTAAACATCAAAGACATTTGTTAAAGAGTCATTGACGCCCCCAGCTTTGATATGAATCGTCGTATACTCCGGCCCTACCATAACACGGGCAATCTTGAACGGCCATGTTAGCTACCCTTTTATTTCACGTCTCCCAAGAAGGAAGCATACCTCAAATGTATTATCTTTAGAACCAAATAATGGCGACAGGATCTTGACAGCTTCATCTCTCCCGTCCGGAATGCTAGGGTTGTGCTGCACGTAGTTGCTTGCTACATAGCGCTCAAATGCACGTTTGACGTCTTTTTCAGTGTAGAATGTATATGCGAAATCGTTCATGGCCGTTTGGATCATAGATTGGCTAAGATCGGGACTGGTGGTTGAGGGGCAGTCCCAGATTGTGACGTTGCTGGTGTTGATGCCGGCAATTTCGACAACGCGCTCAGTGCTTGTTGCTACTACTTTGTTGGTAAGCACGATCAGTGCGCTTAGCATCAATGAGTGTGTGAACATATTTTGAGTTTTCCTGTTTCGTGCAAGACCATGTATTTATGCAATGTCCAGTAAAGCAAGAGGCGAGATAGCTGTTATATATCTATGGCGCGTATTGCTAATTTGACTAGAGCGAAAATCCGGGGAAACATTGGGGGTGGAGGTTCCGACCCGGTCCGACTAAGTCCGAACCGAACTGTTAAGGTTGGGTAGATCTAAGACTATTATTAGACTCAAGTTAAATAGTAGAAGTTAGTAATTTTACAATAGCTTAACTCTTTAAGGAGAATAATAAAAAGGTAGTACTATTTTCCCCTTGTATGCATGAGTTAGGGGGTGGATGGGTCCTCAGCGAATGAGGGTGCCCACAGTCATGCACGGGAGGGTTGAAAATAGGCAGAAATGCAATTCTCTGTGACTACAGAGTTCAGCTTCACCGACTCTGCGCCACTAACGTCACAGATTTATCGACTCAGCATGTCAAATCATCGTGAAAAAGAGGGTAATGATGGAGTAGGTATTGGACTTTACTATCAAACCACGACTCGTTCAGTCTTTATCAAACGGCACCTTTCTTTAATAGCGAATTTCCACTCTTTGGCAATTTTCCAAGAAAGCAGAACCCCAAGCCCAATGAGAAGCCCAAAAGAGACCAAGATCGCCAAAACGCTGACACCAAGCGCCAGCCCCTGCCAGTTAGCACCGCCACCGGTTTCAAGTAAGGCCACCACCTGTAATCCACTCAAGGTTACAGACGTGATTCCGATTGTGAAGAAAATTGGTGCATAGAAGCGTCCGAAGTACTGTCCGTATTAGAAGTCAACTTTCTAAAAGTAGGATTTTCGTAGAATAATCGGAGCGTAGAAGTCGAGACGAGTGAGGCGTATTTGACCATAGGCATAGCGTAGAGAAACATCCTTATCTAGGATCCTATTAAAATCAGAGGTGAAATCGCAGAACTGCTCCCAAGAGATGCTTTCTGGAATAAGATAAAGAGTAGGGTCTTTGGCGATGTGAAGTCGGACTTGTGCTGGATGAGATAGAAATATGTGCGAAGATAACCTAAGGCCGCTCTCTGAATACGCACGTCTTCGCGCGTATTGCTACTGCAAAGATGCTCTCTCCAAAAGTCATGGGACCTGACGAACTGTGGAAGAGGCTTGATGAAAACACGGTCGTTAATCCATACGAGATGTAGCTTTGGGTTCTCTGTTACGACGATCGACCGGCCTTGTAGTAACTGTCTATGCAATGGCCATATGTTTGTGCTATCTTGCTTCGACATCCACCAGAGCTTATCCGAAACCCGATCTAGATCGTCTGAGCAAAACTCAGATGTGAGCAGTTTCCTGATCTGATCCCGGTTGTGACGAGTTGGAAGGTTCTGATATAGGATGGCAATTTGTTACAGATGACGACGAGCCCAATGCCTGGTGTAAGAATATTCATCAGCGGGACGACTGATTATGAGGCTGGAGCGCCACTGAGCCGCAGCGCTTCAGGTCGCAATGTTATTGGCTGACATTCAGTGCCTCGATGTAATTTCAACCCCCCTGTAATTCGTCCTTCTTGAGATTATTAATGAATAAGTCAGTGTTGATCCTGCCTGTTAGTAAATGCAGTCTGATTTAACCATCTTATCAACTTAGTCATAATTCCACTTAATATACTGAATAAACACTTGAACGATTTGTATAAGCTACTGTTATGTATACTGCTAAGCTGATAATCGTAGATACTTGGCTTATTTTATCTTTGAGCAGGCAGGGCTTAATATTCCTAACCTTGATAGTAGTTTAAGGATCATGGCTAAAGACACTATGAATTACTTCAAAATTAGCTTGTTAGCTGATTGAGCAAGTCTACCTGATTATATCATAAGCCTGGAATGGATATAATTACAATAACTTGTGTTCCGTTAAAGCCGGTGTCTTTCCGGAGCGGGGAAACATCACAGGGCTGATCCCCGGCACGCGCCTTTGATCATCATGCTATAGGTGCTTGCAGTTAAATTTCCGCCGGTTAATTAAAACAAAAACTCTACATTTAAGCAGGGTTAGCTATTGGCGGAGTGTTCAAAGATCGCCAATCATAACGCACCTCCACAAGACTTCTTAATGTTATTACACGACTCGCTCGGCTATAAGTAAAGTATGCTAGATGAGCATGTTGATCAAGGAGAAACTGGGAGTCTCGAAATGAGGAGCAAGGTTCTGCCTAAACTCTAGGCTAAATGGGTTTATTTTATAAATTGGCATCATGCATCTTATGGATGCATAATCTCAAGACTTAAAGTCAATGTTAAATGATTCTTTTACGCAACGTATCATTAAGAAGATGCACTTGTACTCTACTTTCCTCTTCGCTGTACGCTTATCGGTGGCAGCAGATATCTTCGTTGATCGACGAGGACAAGATCACAATACCGGGTCGGCTGGGAAGCCCGTCAAGAGTATTAAAAAAGCACAAGAGCTTGTCCGTGAACTCATTCCGTTCGCCAAGGATGACATCACTGTACACCTAGGCCCAGGTACTTGGGTACTTGACGAGCCCGTCATGTTCAGCAATGAAGACTCGGGTATCAATGGCTTGACGGTGACATGGGCAGGTTCGGACACCGTCATCTCTGGAGGTTATGAGATCAGTAATTGGACTGAAGGCGATAACGGGATATGGTCTGCTCCAGTCCCCAGAGGCACAAAATCCCGTAATCTTTACGTAAACGGGTTGACTGCTCAGTATGCCAGACGGCAGATCCACAATCGGACGGATTTTGAGTACACTAAAGTCGGAATGACCTGGAACAGCTCGGATTATGACTGGATCACGAAAACCCCAGGCATTGAGAATGGCGAGCTTCGGGCCGTAAACTCTTTTACCGATCGGGTTGCACTCATCGAAAAAGTTGGGGATCGCGTGCTTGAGATGAAGAGCGATATTTGGGCTAACCAACTCATCGGTTATGACCAAATCGCAGAGCCGTTCTGGGATGGAGGCGTATGGATTCAAAACGTCAAAGCCTTGCTGACCGACGGCGGTCAGTTCTACCTTGACAGACACGAGTCGACAGTCTATTACAAACCGCTAGAAGGCGAAGATATGGCTACCGCATCTGCCTATCTTGGAATCGAAGAGGTCCTCATGGTCGTCGGCGGAACCTATGAAGAGCCGGTCCACGACTTGCACTTTGAAGGAATTACTTTTAAGCACAGCACTTGGCTGCAGCCGGATACTTATGGGTATATAGATCAACAGACAGGTGGTCACATGGGAAATGATAGTCTGTGGCCTAATTTTGAAGCTTCGAGGCCCCATTGGTGGCAGATGCCCAGTGCGATACAGATCAGTGCGGCATACAACATCACCATGAAGTCCTGTACTTTTCGAGAGCTTGGGGCCGGAGGCATCGGTATTGGAAACGACAAGAACGCGCACTTGACGGGCATTGGGCTCGGAGCATACAACATTCACATTGATAACAACTATTTTACGCAGGTGATGGGGAATAGCATCACCGTGGGAGGTATACAAGCCGATGCGCACCACCCATCGAAGCCAAAGATGCTCGTGTCAAACATCAATGCGTCCAACAACATCTTCAATAACAATTCGGTCTTGTGGTCATCAACTGTCCCTATTCTTTTCACATACACACAATTCTCTTCCATTACACACAACGATATTTATAATCAGCCATACAGTGGTATTTGCCATGGCTATGGTACGATCCATAATTCCCTGACGAGTAAGACTGCTAATGGGTTCTAGGCTGGGGAAGCAATGATGAAGGGGGTAGCCCGGAGTACGTCAAGCGAGGTCTTTATAATTACCAGCCGCTCTATGATACACCCACCGTCATGAAGAACAATTTAATTGAGGGAAATCTGATTCATCATTTTGGCCAATCTCATACTGACTTTGGAGGCGTATACACGCTATCACGTTCACCAAACACAACAGTGTCGTCTAACTTCATCTATGACGCAGGGTGGCAAGCTATGTACCCTGGTACGTCGCTCACATTAGTCACCATAATGTTTGCTGACGCTGAGAATAGACGAAGCCTCGAGAAACATCACCTGGTACAATAATCTGGGTTTCACCTCAGGAAAGTATTATGCGCCAAACGATTGGATTCCAGAACAGCTCACCGGATGTATGTTCACCATCCATGTATGCCAGAAAAAGTGCTGACAGGACCAGGGAACACCGTGATTGATAATTGGGGCAAGCTCGGAGTCAAAGACAACGAGATCTTAGATGGGTTCCCGAATCATTCCGGAAGACGCAACAACACGTTTCTACGTAACTACCTTGCGCCCTACGTCAATGGAACAAGCCTCATTGCACAGAAGGCTGCATATCGTGCAGGTGTTATCCCGTCAAAACGCAAGGGAAGGCCCGTCACAAACGACCCAGATATCGCGGATGCCTACTTGGATGTTGAAGTTGGCAATGGACTTGTCATGGTTAACGTGACTAACTTTGATGATTTGGACTTCGAAGATGTCATCTTTCGTATCTCGGGACCTGGCGTCACGTTTGCAGAGAAGTCTGTCCCTCGCTCCATCCCAGCTGATGGCTCTGGAGCGGCAGTGTATGCCTTCTCTGGCTCTCCGAAGGGGAACGCCACAGTCAGGGTAGGCTACGTGAACCTGAGAACTGGGTCATATAGCAGAGAGAAGAGTTTTCCCCTCCCTATGTAGTGAGATGTCTAGCCTGAAATACATAAGCATGGAGGAGTTGTTAGTTGTTACTGATCTGCTTCTCACAAGGGCTCGCTGTCTGACAGAAGCCTGTCTTTTCTGTCTAATAACAAATTAATACAATACATCAATCTTCCTTCAAAACCAATTATTTTATCACAGACTGGAAAATTCATAGAAATGACTATTCAATCTAGCTGAATTTACAGCGAGCCCCTTTAGCTCACCCTCTTCAACCTGTGTTTGCCCATCCACTCCGGTTTCATGAACAACACATAAGCCCTAAACCCCATCGCGACACCCATTGCCAACCCAAACCCCCAAGTCAGCTTGGTAGGATAAATCCCACTACCTGCTTCCCCAGCATGCCACCCCTGCCAAAGCAAGAGCGGGATAGCCATAGCCTCGAAAGAGGCCAGCATCTGATACGCGATTCGCCTTGTCTCTACCGCCCCAGCTTTATTCGGGATTCCAAGTACAATTGGTACCGTCATGGCGGCTATGCCCACGCCAAACAGTTGCATTACTGGGGCAGCGAGAGGGGCTGCAGAAGTGTCATTGGCGAAATATATTCGTCCAAAGGACTTTTCCGCATCGAATACCATGGGGATAGCCAAAAGTATATTAAAGACTGATTCAGTGGCCGATATGATTTGGATAATTGTGCCAGGCGCCGATGGATCGATCTCCACTGATAGTTTGGCGTCCGTTCCGAGGCGTTTGTTTGTGTTTGCCATAATTATGTGTCTGGGGAATGATTACTAGTGTTTTTCTTTTTAATAAGTCGGGATATCCTGTAGGGGTAGAGACCTAAAGTCCTGGGAGACTGGCTGTCTTATAAACATGTTCGCAACCAGAGGTAGAGAGAAATCGGCACATTGCCTTCCAGCTCAAACTGCATGACAGTCTATTGGACCCATATATTCCAGTGTTCTGAGTGGTCCGGGAAGCCCGGATAGCTGCCATAACGTAAACGTAAACGTTATGCTTGACGTTATGCTGGGTATCCGAGCCTGAGAAATATGGTATCTACTTATATCTATACTTCCGAAGTAGTCCAAAGCCGGGGCATGGCTCGTACATAAAAGCCCGTGCAAATTGGCCCAACGTGGAGATGTCCACATGATAATCCGCCAAGATGCGATTGTTAATGTCATTGGCAAGGGTTATGGATGTATCACATAATGATTCAATTCGAATACAGATAACTTGTGGTTTATTAGTGCTATTTTATCTTGGTTGAAAGATGGCCGTGATATCTGGCGTTAGGTTTAACTTGTTCAATCAACGGAACAAAACAATCTCGTCTGATCTGTGTCCAATACACTTTCTCCGGTTGAGGGCCTTTGTCTCCTTTCATTCTTGTTTACTGCCATCTTCTGAGTTTATTACTTCATCGTGCAGTTAGTCTTCAGAATGATAGTCATATCACTAGAGTAGCAAGAGACGTCGTAGCCTGGTTATAAGCTAGATATATTTATCAGAAGGATATCTCAGACACCTTTAACGCTTGTCGTGATCTTTAAACTTTAGCAACGGCAACAATAGGGCCTCCAGCACCACCTTCCTGAACCAAAACAACAGCATTTTGCCCTGGCGCCATTGAATCCTTGGAGGCTGGAAGAGACACTGTGACATCTCCGCCAGTCCACGTCCCGATCTTGACCACATCCGTGACAACATTGCGGTGGTCAAGCTTGATGCCCTTATTGGGTCCCTTGCGGATCTTGACCTTCTCGTCAGTACTTCTGTAGACCACTAGAATAATGTCATGATCCGCCACCATTACAGCGTCAGAGTCAATCCTGACATCTGTGTCATTCGTATCCAGGTAGATGTGCCAAGGTCTGTTCATTTGACTGGCCCTAGCTCGCTGCACAATCTCTTGGACACTTTCCATACCGCCAGCACCGGGGCCATCGGCAACCCCATTGACAATAACTTGCGGAAAAGAGATGGTCTTGCGCTGCTGCTTCATGGCGTATGCTCTTTGACGCCGGTCCCAGGCTGGCTTGGCAAACGTATCATCCCAGCCCAAGTGGTTGAACGTCGTGACGTTGTAGGTCAGAAGAATGAGGTTTGGGTGGTTTGCAGCCTGGAGAATGGCAGGAATGGCAGGAGGACACGCCTGGCAGCCTTGAGATTGGAAGAGCTCGACCACGGCCAGAGGCTCAACGTCAATAAAGCAGGCAGCTGTATGGATGTGATTCGGGTCATCGCCTACGGGATGGCCTTGGTCATCGAGGGAAATGGCACAGACGAGAGGGGGCTGCTTCTTGCGGCGGAAGAGTTTGCGAAGAATGGCAGCCATCTTGAAGTCCAATTTGTGACGCAGGAAACAACAAAGAGAGTTGAGAATGGATCAAATGTGTTCGGTGTATATGTAGAAGAAATGTGAGGAGGGTTGGGATGGAATAGGTGAGGAAGACGGGAGTTTATATAGACCGGGAAAACACTGTATACTATTATCACTCTTCCATACTCCCCCAAGGCTTGTCAATGCTGACTGAGAATCCCAGGGCCGGACTAGATCGTCTAATGGGCATTTCATTGTGGTGCCGCGATTCGCTGGCCGAAGAGAGAAATCCTTGTTTTAGCTGAAGCTTACAGCAGACATATGGAAAATTGCTTGAGGAAGTGGCTTTAACGGTGTGTAAGCACAATTCTGGAGAATGGCCAATTATATTCCTCATTGACTCGCAGGTCACAGCGAGTGTTGCACGTGTAGGTACTCCGCAGTGGAGCTGTCATCACAGCGATACCGAGGAGACTCGCATTCTCTTCCCCAATGAGGAATAGCGCATATGTTTCAGTCTTGTGGCTGCATTATCATGTTCAACGTCTGGGCCCTGTATGATGATCCAATCCAAAAATGGAACAAAGCCAATGAACCCGGTGGCAATGAGACCGCCCCGAGTCAGCATGGCGGTGCTTACCGTTCGGGCATCGGACTGCAATGTAAGCTCACTTGGTTCACCTATCATATTGTCGGATGTTGTATTGGTAACTAAATCTTATCTCGGCAACTCGAACTTTGCTTCTTCAAGTGGGCTAAAGATTGAGGCCCAGTCTTCTTTGCGGTCTCCTGTATTATGCTATGGGAACTTTGGTTACAGTAGGCAAGCCAGAAGGCTGTCCTTGACTTGATCTTTACCGCGGCAGCTCGTATACGACAGACATTGGATACTGAGATTCAGTAAGGTGTAGACCTGGACGACTTAAGAGAAATCTACTTTTATTCAGTTCTGTAATATGTATATAATAAGGGATAAGTTAAAAGGTAATTAATATATAAAGTGCTTAATGAATCTTTATATTAAAGTATTATATCTTAAAGTATTTATTATTCTTAGTCCCTTTAGAGAAATAATATTTAAGGACTATAATATGGACTCACGAAGTATGTCTCAAGATGGCTACACGAAGTCATGATACAAATTTCTAACCTAGTTTAGGTAACCCTATTGGATCTACCGGATTAGCAGTCCAGAATCAAAGCCCTACACAGAACCAAAATTTGGTAAGACCTCTGTCTTAGGATTTTTAACTATTTAAGTTCTTTCCTAACCTATATTATATTTTAGAGTCAAACGCAAAATGATAAATTGTTAAACTCTTACCAAGAGGTACATAAGCAGCAACAGGAACAGGGAAAGACTACTATTCAAGGTTTAAGCCCGCCAGATTTCTTTTCCTTTACAAACGCAAAGGGTACATAAATATACCTTTAATATATGCTCTGATCCTTAAGAGTATAGTATAATAGAGATATGTTATTTACAGTTAGGGCTTGTTACTT
Source organism: Fusarium marasasianum (assembly GCA_022833035.1). Lineage (NCBI taxonomy): Eukaryota > Fungi > Ascomycota > Sordariomycetes > Hypocreales > Nectriaceae > Fusarium > Fusarium marasasianum. The sequence goes on from JAJEQZ010000022.1 coordinate 47,904, forward strand.
AGAGCGTAAATTAGCAGACAGAACTATAATAGACTCTTGAACGTTTTAACATATAATAAAAACAGAGTTAAAAGTCTATTCAACATCTCCTGACTACTATTATCAATCCCAACAAATATCCCATTGTCTAGCTACACTAAGTTCGGTCCACTGATTTGAGCTCGTAGCCACAAGTCCCAACTGCAAACAGCAACCTGCTTAAAGACCATTTGATTCGAGAAAGTTAGTGATGACTCCATAGGCCTTGGTAGCGTTATGGTGGAAATTGAAATTGTGGCTTGCATGTGGGTGCAAGTATGCCTCAAACTTGGCATTCTTCCAGATAGTTCGTGCCGGCTCTTCAAAGATGCCTCGACAGTCACCATCGCAGATAATGTAGTCCGTCTCTCCAGTAATAGCCTGTATCTTATCAGCTTCAGAGCCTCACGTTGGGGTTAGAGTACTTGCAAGAGCAGCGCCAGTGAAACCACTAGCGTCAAAGTTGCCGTCTGTAAGAGTCAGAAACTCTCCGATGGCGAATGACTGCTTGTACTCTTCACAGTAGGATGCGGTAGGAACATCATAGTACGGATACTTAAAGTAGCTATAGATATTTGTTAGGAACAGCGAATTAATTATAGTGGCCAAAGCTTACGTATTAATCTGCGCAATGGCATCGACCCAGGTCAAATATCCAGGATCGAGGGTTCCGAAACGACGGGGGTTCTGAAGGGATGCGACTCGGGGTACAAACGAGCGGACCAAGCCATTGGCGTTCAGCCCCGTAGTGTTGTAATTGATGGCCGTCAAGATAGCAGCGTCTGCAATGGTTGGGTTCTCGGCCACGGCAAAGTGTGTGATGAATGACCCAAAGGAAAAGCCCATGACGGCAAGCTTGGCAGGCTTTCCGAAGGTCCCAGTGTATTGACCCGACTTGACCATCTTGGCAAGCTGAACGAGGATAGCCTTTTGCTTACGAAGCTGGTTTGTGAATCCAGAGACTCTGTGTGATGAGTTAAGCTGACAGCCTGTACATGGAAGAAATATTACCTACTTTTCAGACTCGCCCGTGCCGAGACGGTCGTAGAACCAGACCGAGTACCCTTTGCTGATAGCATGCTGAACGAAGTTGTACTCGTCGGGCTGGTAGGCAGAGTTCCAATGGGTCCGGGCCTGCCCAATGCCATGAGTCGCGAGAATAATAGTTTTATGACCGGAATGCTTCGGTGTGCAGAAAGATGCAGCCAGAGTGTAGGTAGCAGTCTCATTCTTGGTGCCAACAATGGGACTCGGATATCCAGCACTCTGACGGGTTGTGGCAGCCGTCAGGAAGTCTTGGAGAGCATAGTCATCTTTCCAGTCCGGGAAGTCAAAGACCACGTTCTCAGAGGTAATGGTGACGGGGACTTGGTACTCCCAGCAGTTGGCATTGGGCGGGTAGTACGGTTGAGTAAGCGCAACGGCGCTTGGAGCAATGGACTTGGCGACAGCAAGGCCATGATTCAGGGAGGATGCAAGAAGGAAGATAGAAGAATGCATATTGAGTATTGGAGCAGTGGAATATGAACAATGATTGAGGTGTGAATGTTGTCGGTGGTTGGTGTTGAGAACGAATAGCACAGCACAGATGCTCAAGATATAGCTCTCTTATAGAAGTTCCGGATTTCGAGCATTGTGGCTGCAGTGGTAGGAGGTCTTTGAGGCTCTACAGACCTGGTAATACTCAATCTCGCTGAATGTATCTAAAAGCGGTCTGATTCTAAGCACTGTTCCCAAAACTGTCAGTGCCGCCATCTGGTCTCGCTCAGTCAATGTGCGCCCGTTGTCGGCCCCCACTCTTACAGTTACTAAAGCCAACCATCCAAAATTGCACACGAAGTTTGGTCAGCATTGGCTGACTGCATTTCAGCTGGGTCAGCACTAATGGAGGCGCTACGGATGCAGTGTCCACGTTGTAGATATATAACTGACTGCCAACCCCAAAAGGAACGATTGCGCGAGCAGCCGAGGGACTTACAGACTCTAGTGCGAGCTCGACTCAAGACCCGAGACGGGTTCCGATTGAGACCCAGAATGGTTGGCGTTCCAGGTCGCAGCAAAGGCTGCAACACCTGTAGAAAGCGCCGAGTCAAATGCGGTAAGATCTGTTCCATTACTCCATACCCCGCCGAGTCGTGCCCGATTGGTGATGCTGAGTGATTGGCTGCTCCTAGATGAAACCAAGCCTGTCTGTCTGCGCTGCACGAAAGGGGGTTTTGAATGCTTGGGATTCAATAGAGAGCGAGTTTGGCATCATGTGTCAACAGCTCCTTTGCCCCCAGACGAGGCGACCCTCCAGCGAAGTGCCATTAAACCAAGCCACAAAGACACGCCCACCACCATGAGCCGAGTAATCTCCCCGCCTCCCGAAATGAGTCTGATTGCCTTCCAGGGAGACTTCTGTTTCGCTTTCTTGTTCTCCAACTTTATCTGGCGAAGCTATGGAACACCATGGCTTGACCAGGCCGCTGCTGGGAAGCTTGGCAGTCTCTCCCTAGATGCCACGAAAGCGCTTTCTCGGGCCAACTTTGGGAGATCTAATCACAAGTCAGATATAGAGCTCAAGGGCGTTGTGCAGTATGGAAAGTGCTTAAGCACATTGGCTGGTGCACTGGGAAGCAGCACTACTCAGAGACGGCCAGAGTTGTTGGTTCCTATTCTCGTATTACTGATGCATTCTGTCAGCACCGAAGCTCAAGCCTTTAGTGAATGCAATACTGACTTTTTGCAGGCATCCTACTCGGACCAAACTGGCGCCGTGTCCCATCTCCGAGGGCTTGCGAGGCTGCTTCATCTCTGTGGACCGGAGGCCTTTCAGGAGCAGCCTTTTCTCAATGCGTTCGAGGCAACAAGGGCGACTTTGGTAATGTCAAAATAGTTTCTTGATTCCCGAGTATGATGCTAATTCAAGCTTGTAGCTTGCAGCGAGTCTATATGGCAAACAACGCCTCTTTCTCGAGGATGAACGCTGGAGAATAGTTCCATATGAACGCAACAATGCATCCAAGACGCCGCAGAGCCAGCTCTTGGATATACTAGTAGTTGTGCCAGGTATTTTACAGGACCACTCAGCATTGCTAACTATGGATGAGGATGGAACAGACACGAGAGGAGAGCTGTTGGCAAGAGTTGAGACCCAGATGATTGCCCTCTACCGCTGGCGATGGAAATGGCAAGCTCACTCCGGAAACCATATTGAGTCCGATGTCAACAATACGCCCCAACTGAATGGCCGAGCAGCGGAGACTCTGGGTTCTATCGGTTATTCCAGACAATCAGGACGACTGAGGTTCGGCAAGTTCGCACTCGCAACAGACCTCATGCTCTACAATGCTACGCTGATGTGGCTCATCGCGCTTCAATGGAAGATCGACCCTGTCGGCGCAAGCTCGCGCATTGAGGTGTGTGCTGATGCTGCCATGCCCGATGAGCCAGCCACTAGATATCTATCCTTCCAACCCCTTCGACGACCCGGCGCTTCCGTCACAGTGCGAGATCCTGCCATGGAAATCTGCCGAGTATTTGAATGGGTAACTAGTCATCATTCTCGAAGCAAGGAACCCACGTTCCTGTATTTGTTCCCGATCGGGATGGCTATGAGTACTCTAGAGACCGAGCCCGAAGCCAAGGCTTGGGTGACGGACCTACTGAATAAGAGCCCAATTACGGCCAACTATGCCAGTGGGCAGAACGCTGCTGGGTTTGGATTTTATGTTACTCCCGAGGCACTTAATCCGGAGACCGTCATTACAAAGCACCAGCTATTCTCTACACGAGATATACAGCAGCTAGTAGTTTAACTGAGCTACATAGGAAAGACCGAAAGAATATTAAAATGCAACGCCAGGCGATGAGGGATGGAACGATGTGGGATATCGCTTGTGGAGATCCCAGAACATTTGTCAGCAGGTAGCACCAGCACCAGCCTCCACGGTTGGAGACGCGAGTATATAGACCAAGCTATAACTCATTCGAAATCGCTGAACAGATTTTAACGTCACTGTTTCCATCTTCCCTCCCAAGCCACTCATCATGCCCGTTGTAGCTGTTGCAGGAGGCACTGGCAGTATTGGCCGCTCCATCGTTGAGGAAACCATCGCAGATGGCAATTTTGAGGTCATCACCTTAAGTCGAAAGGTTTATTCGTGACGGTCTAGTGTTGGGACTCCCCAGCTAATCATCTCTACACTCAGGTCAACCCATCACTGGAGAAAGAGCTCGGTTCTCGCATCCTCGCTATCGATTACTCAAACCCCGATTCCATTGCGACGTTGCTCGAAGAAAACCACGTCGACGTGGTATTAGCCACGCTAAGTGGACATACACCTCCCGAGCAAGAGCTTAGTCTCATTCAAGCGGCCGCCAAGTCCAAAGTCACCAAGCGATACATCCCTAGTGTATGGGGTATCAAGTATCGCCCTGATCAATCTTGGTTCTTCAACGCCGCGGCCAAGCTGTCCCTCTTTGATGCACTGGATAAGACTGACTTGGAGTGGACTGCGGTTGCGAATGGCTTCTTTCTCGATTACTGGGGCGCCCCGAACCTCAAGACATACTTAGATCCTCTGACTATAGTTCTGGACATTCCGGCAAGAAAGGCTGCGATTCCAGGCAATCCAGATCAGCCCGCGATCTTCACATACTCCAAGGATGTAGCTAGGTTTACAGCTAAGCTCTTGACACTGGAGAAGTGGGATCCGGTATCGTACATTATCGGCGATAGGCTTACGTGGAAGGAGTTTGTCAAGCTTGCTGAAGAGGCTACGGGTAGGAACTGCCCGCTAATCTCATCACAATATCCGGCTACAAGAGCTAACAGTCCTTTGCAGGTGATAAGTTCGAGATCACTTACGATTCAGTCGAGCTGCTCAGGTCAGGAAAGGTTACAGAGCTTCCTGGTCACATACCCGTGTACCCCTTCTTTCCAAATGACGCACTGCAAACCATGATGTCCGAACTCGGTGTCTTTTTTCACGAGGGAGGGTTTGACTTCCAGCCAGAAAAGACTCTCAACAGCCTTTTCCCAGAGATCAAGGTCACGACCGCACGGGACGTTTTGGATATTGCATGGAAGAAATAGTCTTATCGTAATCTATCAGAGCTCTTAACAGGTCCTTGAATTTCTCTCCCTTGAATTATTCTTTGAATGATAGGAAGCCAATTACGCGCCATCTTGATAAGAAAAGAAGGGCTTGAATTCGTTGTAGACATCGGTTTTGATGGTTCAGTTCAAACAGTCCCTGTTGTCGTAAATGCCAAGTTGCCGAATTAGGTAAAGTCGAAATCTCACATCCCACATCGCGCGTTTTTGTTTACCAACAATAGCAAGGCTATACTAACTAACCGAAAAGCAAACGTCCTCCATCCCACATCGCGCATCAGAAGCAACTCTCTTCCATATCGACTTATCATTCCAGAATTCCAATGTCTTCTAACTTATCCCGATTTCACTGCAACTATGCGGGATGCGCGCGCTCCTACAAGAAGAAAGAGCATCTCTTACGCCATGAGAGGGATCATTTGAACCTACGCTTATTTGCATGCACATTATGCCCAGCTACTTTTAACCGAAGGTAGCGCATTCTCATCTGACTCAGCCCTTGCTGACGCATGCTGAACCTATCAAGCGATCTGCTCAAACGCCATGGGGCAATCAGTCACCAACTCGACAAGGCTTCTGGACAACAAGTAGGAGGTACAGCACTAACCGAAAACGCAGGACATGAACCGCACGAACCTAACCCTGTCTGCGAACTGGGCGAGTCCCCTGTTGGCACATTGGACAGCTTTCTCACCACAGAACTGCAGGGTTTCAATCTGTCTTCAAATCCAATAATGCAATTACTCCAGGAATCATGCCAGGATGAGCTTGTAGCGTCTTACTTTTTGCACTTTCACTCTCACTGGCCTCTATTACACAAACGAACTTTCTTGCAATCAAAGTCTCCTCCGGAACTGACGGCTGCCGTTTTAACCGCTGGATTGTGGGTGCTTAATACTCCAGAGACTAGGGACGAAGCCAGGTTTTATCATGATGCCTTGCTAAAGACGCTTTGCGAGCAACTTGTGAGATCAATGATACCGATTACAAATCAATCATCTGATATATATACAGTTCAAACTTCCCGTGCCCACCACAGACTCATCTGAGCCCCGCGCTGAGTTCCTGCCCGCGTTCCAGGTTCTTCTCATTGCACTGATCATCTGCACCTACCGTGGGGCGGAGACATTTCCATCTGTTTTGTTCAATAGTAAGCAGGTATGGAACTTGTTTAAATCCTTTGGCGTCTATGATCAAAAGTCAATAGACAATCGAAACCCGAGTCCAATGATACGCGAATGCTATCAGCGGTAAGCCATGTGCCCCCTTACTCGTACGTGCTGTACTGACATAGTGAGACTGGCCCTTCTACACTTCAAGGTGCACATCCATCTTAATTCTATCTTGATTAGTCAATTCTCGCAGTTCAAGCCGTTCGACTACTTGACACCAAGCATGCTCAGAGTTCGGATTCCCTCTTCGGGATCTTACTGGGAGGGTAATGACGGGTCACCTTCCTGTCAGAAACACGGATCTATGACGGTCGCCGATCTGCTCGATCCGTGTACTGAATTCACTCGGATGTCGGATCTTATAGCTTGGGACTTTACTCTAGGGACGGTCATTGGGTGTTACCTAGTGAGACCGGCTGGGGAGACCCATCGTCAGTTAATGATACGGTTGGGTCCGTTTTTGTTTGTACATCTAAGCAGTCTCAAAGACCATGCATAGAAGTAATGCATATGTCGCTTCATTATCTCCTTACAGTACAGTAGTGCCCCCCTTCACTTTCAGTCAGTTATGAGTTATGACCTTGTGTTTGTGAATTCAATTTACCAGCTGACATGTCATCGGTACAGGGTATTGTTATTGCCCGAGAGCTTTTATTCTGTGATCACCTGACAGGGTTAAAAATTGGTCTATGATTAATGTGCTACTAGCAGTAAGTCACGTCGGCCCTTTCTATAAGGTTCTGTATTAACATAGCAAGACTGGCCCTCCTGCAAACCTTATATCACCTTACTAAAGCACATTTAGTATAAACTAAGTTCTCGTATTAATGTCCTTTTGAGTTTAAGATAGAGATATACTTTATAATAAAGACAACATTCCTAAATTAGCTAGATAAACTCGTATTTTAATATAGTTCAAACACCTTTAAAGTTTTATTTAAACTGTAGTTATATAGGATGCCGTGGCACCCGCTTCTGGGATATTAGCTTTATCTAGACTCTAGAGCAAGAAATGTTATTAGCACATCTAAGTATAGTCTATGTCCCTAGAACTTAACTAGACTATAGAAAAGGGCGGTCAGAGTTACGGTAAGTAAGTCATGTAGTCATCACTCCGTAGATGCCGAGACGTAGACCAGTATGAAGAAATCCAAGTGTATGCTTTTAAACAAGACTATAGATCTGCGCTATAAAACCTCGGGCTAACCATCTGTCTTGTGTCTTCTTTATTCGACTTCAATCAAATTCTTCAACTGGTCTTGACTAAGCTACGACTCTCTGTACATAAGACGATATGTTGCTCAACGGTGTGTTCGTCGCGCTGTTTGCAGCCTGGACTATCTCTGCAGTTGCAAACCCAGTCGCGGACCCCCAGCCCGTCGATTTACGCCTTCCTGATGTACGCCTCCCGCCTCTGGAGGTACGAGCTTTGAAGGAAGCTCAAAAGTTTCCTCCAGGCTACGTTCATAAGAGAGTGACACTCGGAGCCGGGAAGAACGCCAAAGAGGTCCCTATCGTTGAAGCCGATCCCGATATGCTTCTCCATGGCGAGAAGGGGATAAAAGCACGTTCCCTGGCACCGCGAGGAAGCTGCTTCAGTTTCCCTGCGTCATCGTCAGGCTGCATGATCGACTACTGCTGGTTAGACAACGACAGGAATACATGGTCGAGATTTATCATCATCAGCGGCAGCAACGGGCGGTCCAATCCGAGCTCTGTGAGAAGCAGTGACACAAGCAAACTTTCATTCAATTCTATATTTAACAACGGCTACGGTGGCTGGTTTCCGGAGGGTCATGAATGCTCCAACTCGGACACACAGATTTACACCGATCACAGCCTGTCCGCAGGTATCACTGGCACAGCCTATATCAATCGTGTCCAGTGTAACAACTGCAACTTCGGATTCCTTCGCTGCCTCTCAGATAGCCTTAGAAACAACTTGATTGCTTATTCCAACGGCGTAAGCTCACAGTCATCTTGTACTTGATGAGAGATGATAGTCAATTTATGGTGTTTTGAAGCAACGGCGACAAACTGATGTGGGATATCACCTATTGGCTTATAGGGGGCTTTACAGGCACCGGTTAGATGTATTTACTTTCTTTAAACCCTTTTTGTTACAGGCCTTTTTAGATAGAGAATTGAGTCTTTTATATCGCTTTCTAGGAACTTGGGTTTATCGTCGTCAATCTATGGACCTTAAAACTAAAAAAAAGTCCGGGACTTGCGAAAACAGCCATATTCGGCATGAGCTTGTCGAAATACCACATTGTGCCGCAAGACAGGAATAAGTTGGATGAGCTGTATGCGTTCTTGGATTTCTCTTCCCTCAATCTAGCGGTGGGCATTTCGTTATCTATAAATAGACTCCACGGAACTTCCCAGGCATGGCCCCGGTGGGATTGGCCAGATTTTCATGGCGTCCCCACAGACCTGTCAATCTAAACCTAGCGTGCTTGAGTCGTGCCGCTCGTGTTCGGGACCTTGGCCGACTCCGAACTGGAATCTTGGCGATGCCTTCGTCATTCTTCTGTTATCAATCTTCAGACTGGACAGTATTCACTACCTACGACCCATCGCCACACCAGACGACAGACTACTCGACACTAAACACGCCACTTTAGTCTCAGACACCAGCTGTCGCCTCTGTGCTTGAGCCACATTCATTCGAAGGACAACCAGGGTTCTCATTCGTCGTAAGATTACCGGAAACGACCAATCCGCCGTCAGTTCTGACAGCTTCTAGCCCGTGGCGACATAAGCGAGCATGCGCTCGCAGCACCACTGCTTCGTCAACGTCCCAATACCCCGCCACATCCCCCACCAAGCTGTCCTCGACTACATACAGACATACGAGCCTGTGTTACGCCACAATCCTGGCATGAGATCATGGGAAAAATCGGATCTAGACTATGCACTTGTCGCCAATGATCGATTCTTCGATTCGTCAGATCCAGGGCAAAGTCTACGCTGTTATCAGGCTTACGAGGTGATGAGACTTGGACCGGGAGTTCAGAGGGATTTAAAATGGCCGATCGTCTTCCAGAGAGTGCCGAATGGCATTGTATCGAGGGCAGATGCGCCTGCCGGGGTGATTAGCTGGACGCAGTGGTATGTCAGGCCTAGGCCGAGTGAGGCAGCGACGGAATCTGTTAGCACGCCGAGTACAGCTACACCGTCGAGTTCGGGGGATGAGACCTGGGAGGTATACGGAATAGTGACCATCGAGGCGCATAGGATGCTGATGCCATGGGTTGCTACGAAATCGGAGAGCTATCAGGTTGCAATTGGGCAGGGGATGGTGGATGATGCATGTTCAAAGTTTAGTTCTGGGGAGATTTCGTGACGATACGAGATGCATTAACTGAAATAAAACAAGTATCTCAACATCTTTCTCATACTCCTCCTCGGCTGAATTCTGTTCCCACCCTCTCAGTTGACATACGTTATGACATAACATCTCTTCGGCAAAGCTCTGCGGCGGGTCGGCTTCTGAGCCAGCTCAATCTCCGCATTTCGTCGACGAACCAAGCCTGGAAGCCGTTGGCCACTGGCATACACCCACTGAGGAAGCTCTTGTGAGATTACGGTGTTGGGATCCTCCCCGTTATTCAGACGCCCAACAAGTGTGGACGATTCAGCATTGCCGCAGCCCATATTAAATGCCCAACTGATGAGTGCGCCGTACTGGTTCTTGTTGAGCCTTGCTTTGCTGTCCAACATGGCTGTGATACAGACTTCGAACTCCTGCAGAAGCGTGCTTGGTCAGTGATAAAGAGTCTCTCTACTAGCGACGCGAACGAACCTTCATGTCATCTGCCAGCAGTTTCTTCCCATTCGCGACAGAAAGTGGAATGGGATACTTGACTTCACTGCACTGAGGCGCGTCACAAAGGTGACCATACCCCACCGTCGGATTGCCAGTTGGATCGTTGTCTGGAATCATTAGTCTCAGCCCAGGGAACAATTATCTCCAAGATTTTACTCACAAACACCGGGCTTGAAGCCCTCGAAGCTGGCGATGAGATTGACAGTCGCCGCATTCGACTTGGGTGCTCTACACGAACGGCACTTCGAAGTCACGTACCCACTTGATCCTGTAGCGACATAGTAGTCGGAGACGTAGCATCCAAATGTCGTCTTGTCCCAGAGGGCGTTGCCTTCAATGTTGGTGCCCTCAGTCTGGCAGGTGATAGTCACATCGGTACCTTTGGCGAATTGCCGCTGGATGGCATGACTTGTTGTTGGACCATTGCGGCATCTAACGCCTTCGTCTGTGATGAGGAAGGCAGTGCTAAATGCGACTGCAAGAAGCTGAGCGGCGAAAATGTTGACTCTCATGATGGCTTAATGACTCTTGAATGGAAATGTCGAACGAAATAGTTGTTGATCTGAGAATAGTAGAGTACATGAGTGTCTGTCTTATATTCACAGGCACTGCCAAAGTCATTAGACAAGGCGCCGAGGGCCGGCCATAGGATTAGTGGATAGAAGTTCGAATGAGACCCGAAACTGTGCACCCGGTAGGCCTTAGCCGCTCTCAATCCATAGGGGTAGGCAAGGGGTTTCGGGAAGCACAGTCAGAAGTAAAGATGTTTGTGCTACCCCGAACCTTCATTCCGAAGACCTCTTAGCCTTATTGAGAGCTCGATGCAGATATGTTGAATGCAGTGAGCTTTGACTTGCTACGTGTAAAGCAGAAGATGCTGTCTCTGGGGGGTATGGCCCGAAAAATACTCCCGAAGTCTCTCAAATTATTAGAAGTTTGGGGTTGGACGAGCTTCGTAAAGTTGTGCTATGTGACCCGAAGTGTCGAGAATCTCTATCACAAGACCTGGGTTTAGATTCACGTTATTGCGAAATAAATGGGTGTGAAGCAATGGCTATGCAATTAATTTCATTTGCTTGGACTGTAAACAATGACTATCTAGCTACAGCAACTGTTCTCTCTGATTTCCTTGCCACGTTTAGTAAACATAACGGAAGTTGAGGTTCTTTCTGTCAGTGACATCGGAGATCTCGAGATGTTCCGTATCATCCTGAAGACCGGAGCTCGTCTGCTGGAGCTTATCGCGTCGCTTGTTCTCGGCGATCAGCACGAATCGGAGAACAATCATAGTAATGGTCGAAATGCCGAAGCAGATCGTCGTCGCCAAGAAACCGCTCTAAAGCCAGGATGTCAGCTTTGTTCCAGATAGACGCTTCGACCACAGTGACTGGTTGACTTACCGAGTATTCGGGTGCCTCGCGGGCGAAGAAGAGAAAAGGGCCGATGATATTACCAGTGGTATATGCCATAAACATCATCGCGGAGGCAACACTCTTCTTGGTAAAGCCAGCGACGTTGGAAGCGACCATTGACAAGGAAATAGGGAACCCAGCAGCGAACGCGACAAAGATCCACAGTCCGAAGAGTCGACTTCCTTGGTTGGGACCGTAGCGAACAAGAAGCGAGCCAGCCAAACTGTCGCGGTTAGATGGTGAAGTCATACGAGGTCGGAGATGCTTACCTGATTAAGCTGAGGCATGCGCCGATAATGGTTCTGTAGCCGCTGAAACGACTGCAAAGGTACGTTGATCCGAGAGCGAAGAAAGCAAGGATGGCACCCATGGGCATGTTGAGGAGATAGACCTGAAAACGGCTGAAGCCAAAGCCGGCCATGACAAGACTACTAAACTGCAAGCTGTCAGATAATTGCTGCACTCGAGTACGGGAGTCACTTACAGTGGTATGTGCACCATTGGGAATGCTGAAGGCAACTTGGAAGACCATCAACAGCAGGACGTTGGGGTCCTTGATGACCTCGCGGACTTGCTCCCACTTAAAGCTGTTATTCTTCATGCCCGTTTGGTTACTTCGAATACGATCGACGGCATCGATGCGTTGTTGTTGATCGAGGAAACGTGCGTTGTCGGGAGTGTCGGGGAGGAAGATGGCTAGAACAATAGCCCAGACGAGGGTGATGAGACCAAAGATGATGAAGAGCCACTGTATACAAGAGTTAGCCGTTGTTACCCAGCACAATATGCGGACGATGTGAGACTTACACGCCAAGACTCAAGGGCACCGCCAATATGGGCAATACCGTACGCCAACAGACCACCAAACGAAGTAGCGATGGCATTACCCAAGAACCAGATACCGTGTCGGAAAGGCTGTTCCTCACGCTTGTACCACATTCCAGTGATGAGAGAGAAACCAGGCGAGATGGAAGCCTCTGCTACACCGAGGAAGAAGCGAGCGACGAGAAGACCAGGAAAGGTTTGGACTGCGGCGTGGCAGCAGAGGATGATGGCCCAGGCGAGGCTGCGATATGTTAGTGGGAGAATCATTTCAGGTTGGAGAGTGTTTACCTTGATCCAGCGAGGTACTTGCCAAGGGGCAGACGGACCATTAGCCAGGACGCTGGGTAGCTGAACGAGAGGTAGCCGAAGTAGAAGGCACTGCTACACCAGCTGTATCTTGATCCAACGAGGTCCTTTTCTTGTTAGTGACGGCAAACACGTCTTGATCGATGTATACTGACCAAGTCATCAATGATGCCCATGATAGAAGCAAAGTTGAGAGATTGCTTGTCAAGGAACTGCAGTGTATATGAGACGAGGAGAAGGGGCATAAGACTTGGCATTAACGTTAGCAGTAATCATCTCCAGTTGAAGGACAACTTACCAAAGATCAATCCTTCTCAAGACCTTTCGTCCTCTGTAGTGGTTATCAACGCCCTCCTCCGCAACCTGCATTGACCCCTGAAGGCTCAACGTCTCACCCATCTTCGCATCAGGGTCCTGAGCAGGAATGTTGATCTTGTCCTCTCTATCAGAAGCCATAGTGTCAAAGAATATCTTGTAATTGTTGAAACAAGAGAATGAAGAACAAGAGTTGATGATTGATGATGAAAGGGAGGACTGGAAGCCAGTTAAGTAGATATCCAAGCGAGCATCTAGACCAGTGGCTTTATCTCTTGATCCCAAGCAGTATCCACCCCCGCATAAACTCAAGATAAGTCTGGGGATACTATCTCAGCACTGACGTTTTGATCAAGGAGGGAGATACCATTCACGTCTGAAAAATTGAAGTCATTCCACTACCCGTTTAAAAGAGCCGTACTGCTAGTTTCTCCAGCTCGGATATCGTTGTACGCTCATTGGTTGAATCGGCAAAGAAGGGCTCAGGCGTTGCCGATTGGCTGACTCGGCAAAGTGATAGTGTTGTTGCGACGGACCTGACTCTTTGGCAAGCGCCGGAATGCGGGGGATGGTGAAGATTTGGTAGGTGTTATTTAGTACGCCGATAGTTGCCCATCATCGTTCCGCGGCGTAGATAATGACGATGCATTATCTTGAACGTCAGCGACATGCATATGCGGTCTTATCACATGGGCGGTATTAACGGTGACTCGAAATCGAGATATAATGCGATATCCTTGCTCTCTTGATAACGACGGAATTAGAATGACATAACAGTAAAACTAAGGCTTCATTATCTCATCATTTAGGGGATCTAGAGTCTATAACCAATCGGCTCAACATCCCTCTTAAACTCGTCCTTTGCTTGGTCCATCAACTCGGTCTGAAGCAGCATCTCACAAGCCGTAGCAGCCAATCCCTTTGCACAGTCCAAAGCTCTCTCAAACGCTTCTCTTGTCCCAGCTGCTTCTGCAAACTTGGGTGTATGGGGTTGCACCAAAGGATCTTCTGTTCCAACAGCGAACATGGGATGAATGCCTGGGACGCAGTATGTGACGTTGCCTAGGAATGTTAGTAAAGCTGAGGGTTGAGGAGGTGGCAGTGGACTTACCCATGTCTGTTGATGCGCCCATCGGTGGTTGGTTTGCGTCGCCGATATAATCTCGTCCGAATGCTTGCATGTGTTTTGTAAACTCGTTCGACATGGACATGTTCGGTCGAAGCTCCATGTAATCTTGGTCTCTGCGAGTTCGTTAGTATAGCTTCCATGTCCCTCAAGTAACATTGACTTACGATTCACAACTGCACTGCACTTCGCAGCCCGTAGCGATCGCCCCAGCTTTGAAACAAGCCTCGACCCTTCCCGTAAGCTCCTTGATCTGATCAGCCCCAGCCGCTCTCAAATAATACTCCAGATTCGTCGAGTCAGGAATGATATTCGGCTCAGCACCTCCATTTCTAATAACACCGTGAATTCTCTCTGTAGGCTGAATCTGCTGCCTTAGGAGGGAAATATTCACGTATGACGAAACAACCGCATCGAGCGCATTCTTTCCATGCCACGGCGTATTCCCCGCATGAGCGTTCTGCCCCGTAAACGCCACTTTTATCTGTCTTCTCGCACTCGACCTCGCTGCCGAAACGCCATCTATATTCTTCTCTCCCTGCGGCGACAGTCTCCCCGTTGGGTGAGCCATCAGACACGCGTCTACGCCCTCGTACGCACCAGCCTTGATAAGATGCACTTTTCCACCACCGCCTTCTTCAGCTGGTGTTCCGAGGAGGCGAACGCGGCCAGGGATGTTGAGGGAGCGTATTGTTTCGGCGGTGGCGATGAATGCGGCGATGGAGCTTGTTGCGATGAGGTTGTGGCCGCAGGCATGGCCTAGGCCGGGAAGGGCATCGTACTCGGCGTTGAAGACGATGAGTTTGCCGCCTTGGCCGGATTCGACTTCGAAGGAGGTTTGGATGCTGTAGGCGGAGCGCTTCACGTTGTAGCCGAGACAGAGCATGAGATCGCAGATGTTGTCGTGGGCTTTGAACTCTTTGTAATTGAGCTCTGGGTTCTCATGGATCTAGAGATATCAGCGAAGCTCCGGCAAAGCTGTCAGCGTGGTGCGGTGTACCTTCTTGCAAATTTCTGCCAAGTCCTGCTCATGATGAGCGACGGACTTGGAGATCGTTTCATAAAGCTGCTCGTTGGAAGACATCTTTCTCTGTTCGTAAGCACAATGGAGTTACCCCAGGAAATAAACTACCCCGGGCTTGGCCAGGTTATAATAAAGAAGCTGCGGTTCTAGCTTCTGTGGGTCATGACACAATCCGAGCTGAATTTCATGACGCCCGTTCGTTGCATGAATCAGGAAACTCCGCGAGACAAAAAGTGTCCCGATATGGCTATTTTCGGCTAGTTTTTGGGTAGCTCACAGGGGAGTTTCAGGGGGTCTGTGTGGCAGTTTTCCGACGGGTACCGTAGACCGACGGCCACTAAATTAGCCGAGGGGTCCAATGAGAAGTTGAGGATGTGTTATCGCAGGAGGACAAGATTTTCTCGGGAGGGATCAATAAGTTGGTAATGTCCCTGATGATGCCGATTTCTGTTGGTAGAGGAGATAACGAGGTTGCTTGTGTTGATGGACCTGGTCTTGGATACTACGTAACTCGGATATACGGTTATAGAGCTGATATGATAGAGGCATCAATGCAACAGGAGCTGCAAAGACTTGGAAATAATAATCAAGACTAGCTATTTCCGTACTAACACAAACTCAATTCATCGGTATCCCCTCCCGACATCCCTCGCTCATCCTTGGAAACGTCCCCTCATGCAGTGATTATCACAAATCTCTCCCCAATCCCAGTCCCAGCCCCAAATCCCCCCCGCAGCCTAGACTTAACGCCCTGACAAAGAAGAAAAATACTGATTCAGTTGCATGTTGCATCACAATTACACAGTACACGATCCCATGTTATCTTCCCAGCGCGTCTGTATTCCCGAGTCATATCTCCGCCCGCCATGCCCTCCCCAGTCGCAGATCGCCGAAAAGCGCGTTCCAAAAACGGTACGCCCGGAACACCACATCCTTTCCGATATCGCTGCTAACAAAAATATTCATCAAGGGTGTTTGACATGTCGCATTCGAAAAGTCAAGTGTGATGAGCAAAGACCTGTTTGCAAACGCTGTGAGAACAGCCCTAATAAGTGTGAATGGCTCGAACCAGGCCAGGCACTTAGTGCAAGGGGGAAGAGGGTCGAGAGTCCTGCGTATGGGAGTCCGCGGTTGCTGGCGTCGAGTGAATCGCCGGCGAGTTTTGACTCTGGAAGTCCTATTTCGCCGGCGAGCGGTCATGACTTTCACTTTTCACGGTCGCATTTATCAGCGGCGCATATACCACTTGCGAATTCACTGCAGCTGAGTGAGCAGGACAGAGCGGCTTTTGCGTACATCCCTTATTCGACTATGGTGGTGAGTTATGGAAAGCTCTGGCAATGGAGTAACTTTTCGTACATCTATACCAACATCGCGAATGTATATCCCGGCGTGATGAGGAGTTTCATCGCAGTCGCGAACATGGAGCTACGAGCGAAGGAACTTCTTATTGCTCAGGAGGTAGTCGATGCGAGTGCCTCATTGGAGAGGGCGAGTCGTCTTGCAGCTGCGGCGGCGGTGCATTATACTCAAGCGCTAAAAGATCTGTCATCGTTGTTGGACCGTATTTGTCAGACGCCAGAGCAGGACTGTGATATCGATGCGCTGTTTACGATGTGGTTTCTGATTTTGAGATACGAGGCTTGTGATTCAGAGACTACGGGGGCGTCGTTACTGCATCTCGATGGCATACGGCTGTTTCTGAGGCCGTATTTGCGGGATGATGGACAGGCGACTGGGAAAAAGTTACCGTGCGTTGCGCAGGCGATGCTACTGTATACATTGTAAGTTCACTGGCTATAGGAAGAATTTTACTTGCTGACAGATATAGATACCTCGATGCGGACTCGGCAACAGGCAACATGAACAGTGGACAGTTCTGCCTTGACTTTCTGTCACGCGACGCTCATGACTACATCTCACATGAACACCTTTTTCTTAGCGTTCGATCAGCTCTTCCCAAGATGTGGGGTGAACAATATCCTATATCAGAACTCCTCGACGATATGGAGAATTATCGTCCTCTCCGCTTGTATCACCTCTGTCAGGGATCTAAACTTGAGCTCCTCAGACTAGCACGGTCAACAACTCACGGTGGATACGACGATCTGAAGAAACTCTGGCGGCATGTCGAAAACTTCGGTGATGTACGACAGCTCATCCCGTATGGCCATGAAAGTCTTGCTGACCACTACAGGAATTCGCCGATATCCTCCTCCTAGCAAAGAAAACACCATCCTCTGGCGGAAAACGCCTCATGTGGACAGTCTACGCCGCCGCCCTCGACTTCCATGCCCTACAGATCCTCTGCTCCAGCCTCGACACCTACAACGAAACACCTTTTAAACCTGAGCCCTCCCTATCTTACATCTTCAGCGTCGCCACAAAGGCCCTCGAAGAAGACCCCCGCCAAGTCTACCGTTTCATGTGGTCGCTCTCGGTAGCACTCAGCAAGACGAACCAGGCTTGGTTATCTACACAGCTTGCAAAAGCAAGAGTTTTACTACCACGGTTTGGAGTTCCGGGTTTGATACTTGAGCAGTGTGGGGGTTTGAGTGTTAGTAACGAGGGAGCACAGTAACCTTATTTATTCTTGTATGATTTTGTAATTAAAAGTTTATAGATTTGCTTCTAAACTTCTATGCTGAACGACTCCTTTAAGGGGAGGGTGCGGCTGCTGGAGCCGATGAAAATGGTGTAGTTGCCTGACTGAAGAGTCCAATCTTGCTTGACGACGTCCCAGACGCTGAGGTCACGTCTTGTGAGCTCAAATGGAATATCGGCAGATTCACCCTTGCTAATCTTGACTTTCTCAAAACCTCGGAGTTGTTTGGGTGGACTATTCGGAATAGCAACGTATAGTTGAGCAACTTCCTCACCGTCTCGCTTTCCGACATTGGAGACAATGGCTTGAACAGTAGCAAAAGTACTCCAGAGATCATCATCAGCAGCTGAAGCACTTGTCTCAGCAACCTTGACCACCAAGTCAGAGTACTCGAACTCGGTGTAGCTAAGTCCATACCCGAACTCAAACCTCGGCGTAACATCCCGATCGTCGAACGAGCGGTAGTCAAGATACACGCCTTCAGTAAAGTCGCACTGCGGATCCTTGCTGCCCTCCTCCAGTCCACAGGGCTTGTAAGGCGTATAATCACTCTCGTTCTTGGCCAGGGTATAGGGCAACTTTCCTGAGAAATCAGCCTCACCGTAAAGAAGTTTCACGAGCGCTTCGCCACTATCTTGGCCAGGAAGATGAGCGATGATAGTAGCTGTGATATTAGGATGTTCGATCCACTGATCAACAAGGCGAATGCCTGCTGCGTGAATTGTAACAATCGTGTTGGCGCATTGCGATGCAACATTGAGGACCAGAGCGTCGCTGAAATCGTCGTGAAGACCATCGCGGTCCCATCCCTCTGTAGCCATGGCGTTGATGAAGACGAGACAAACATCGGTTGCGCCGTTCACGCCGGGGTTGGAGGATGAAAGGTCCCAGTTCACCCAGCTTCCATCCTTTGCGGCTCTCTGTTGGATCGCGCTGAGTGGCTTTATCTTATTAGTAAACTTCTTGAGAAAAAGGGAGAAGACTTACATCGCTGATATATGGCGGCGAATTAGCAGCTGCTCTGCCACCGGAAACTATCGTTCCTCCCTTGGCAGCTTGGTCAAAGTGCTCTTCAGTCCCAAGAACAGCCTGGCCCATCTCTGGGGAAGACGTGTATCCCAACTGGAAAAGATTGTCCGTATTCTTCGTCTTGGCAACGGTGGCATCATACCCAAAGACAGAGATCATCTTGGGCTTTTGAGCAAAGGGAAGACTGTAGTTCTCGTTCTTGACCAGTACATGGCCTGCGATAGCACCCTCGAGTAAGGTTGGCCCTGACTCGGGGATACGAGCTTCGACTTGCTCGTGGGGAAGGGAGAGGTTCTTCATTCCGATACCTGGGGTTGGAAAGTCGATGTCTTGGCCGACGAGGTACCAAGCGGCCAGGATTCTGCCACTGTTAGTAAACGCTCACTCCGTGCTTAGTAGAACATACCTTGTAGCCATATCCGTAACCCTCTCCTCCTTAACAGTCCCATTCTCAACAGCCATTGTCAAATTCTCCCCCCAGAACCCCCCCATTGGCATAACCATATCAAGGCCCGCATTCGCACTCTCAAGATTATGCTGCGCATTCCAATCCAGCAACACAAACCCCTCAAACTCAAGCTCAGTCTTGAGAAGTCCGTTCATGAGTTTGCTGTTCTCGCAGGCATACGTTCCGTTAACCCGGTTGTATGAACACATCACCGATGCGACGCCTGCTCTAACCGAGTCCACGAAGGGCCAGAGATAATACTCGTGAAGAGTTTTGTCGTCAACGTGGGAGGATACTGCTTCGATGCCGAAGTAAGGGCGACGGTAGGTTTCTTGCTCGTTCGCAATGAAGTGCTGTTGGTGTTAGTGGTGGTGGTGGTGATGGTGGTGATAGATCTGAGGGGGATACCAACTTTGACGTTGGCGATGACTCCGGCGTCTTGATGCCCGATGATGGACTCTGCGCTGAGTTGGCCGGTGAGGTAGGGATCAACCGAGAATCCCTCCCAGTTTCGTCCACCAAGCGGCGTTCTTCCCAAAGGCCCAACATTTGGACCAAGAAGGACGTTGACTGACCATGATCAGTACGAGAAGTCAACCTCAAGTGCTGCTACTCACCTCCCTTGGCCTTGAATTCCTTCCCCATATAATACCCCCGCTGATACGTCAAATTCTTGTCCCAACTCGCACCGACATGCAAAGCAGAAGGATACGAGTTCACAAAATCCGTCGCTCTCACTCCGTTACCAGCATCATGCAGACACAAACCAGGCCATCCAAGGCGCGGAATCGTACCCGTGTTACCAGCGCAAACATTATCCGCCGCGAAACCACGCGTGACATTGACTTTCTCCTCGAGCGTCAATCGATCCACAAATTGCTGCGCTTTTGCGTACGCATCTTTCCAAATTCCTTTGCCGGTTCCTTGCGCTGCCAAAGGTAAGGTTAGCGCCGTCAGGGGTCAAAGTTACTAGGTGGATCTTACGCGATGGATACTCTTCAGTTGGAATTTCAGCGGGAAGAGAGAATGACGACGTGACTTGCAGCGCAAGACACAAGAGCTTAGTCGACCACATCATGTCAGGAACTACCTCGCAGATCCTCATCTTGAAAAGAAGCGGAGGTGTTGTTGCTTGTATTTATCAGTTCATCGCGTTACCTGAGCTTTGTTGCATGAACAACGAATAAGCCGGGGATTAGCCGATGTCCCCCGTAAAATACGTCATTGGACGAGGGTCGCGGAAACTCCGTCGTTCACCGCCTAGAAGTAGAGCCAATCGGAGGGTAAGCCGGTGGTACAGGGTATGCTGCGATGGATTTTGGAGTTGCGATCCGGGGCCCCGGAGGGTGGTTAGTCCCCCGCGGACTATTGTAACTATCATGCTGTTGATTGAAGATCGTCAGATGATGAGATGAGACTTTTCTTGACTTCTTTCCCTATATCTGTTCTAACCAGATGTAACGTTGCCCTAAGCAATTTGTTTGTTTACTTGATTAAGCTAATCTCGCTTTACCCAAATCAACGTTCATGAACATGTAACAGCTCTGCTATTAGGGATCTTTTAATAACTTAATCTCTTGCATTAATTAAGATAATGTAGGTTAGCATTATACATAATAACTAAGTCAGGTTAGATCAACCATAATAACTAAGTCAGGTTAGATCAACCATAACAAGAACAACAATTGCTAGACAGAGTCAGGTAGCTGAAGCGTCAACACCACTTTCAGGTGCTTACCATCGTGACTGACACTGGTAAACTGACGTGGCAGGTTGAGAACAATGGTAAATGCACTTTGCTGCACCTCGATATCCGAACTCTCCTGTCTCGAAAGTCCGAATTCTTCCAGGCGGTAGACCTAACACCCCCAACATCTCCAGCCGCTGTTGGCGATTGATGTCAGCCTTAACACTCGCATCGTGGGGGTTCCAGTCACACAAGGACGGACAGCTCGGGCTTTTCTTCGCTCTACAAACCGCAAGCGGCGCGATAACCGCCCGTAGCCGACATACCCTTTTCCGTTCTCAAAACGGGGCTGCAGACCTCTCGTCTAGTTTTGACGATGAGCGCCAAGCGAATGGCACGTAAGCGTAGTTGGCTGAGTGCATTGCTCGTTATTCGCCCAGAAGAGTCTGCTGACGAACGCCCTCGATTTTGAGGCCCCCAAAAATGCAGCTCATTGATGTAGGCTCTGTGTACACAATTGTGTGTACCAATCAAACGCAGCCATATCGAGATCCCAATAAGGTTCGTTGAGGCTGCTGCAAGATATAAGAGTAACAATTTCACACCTTGAACTTGTGTAAAAGAGGATCCGTATGGGCTTTTTTCTCTCACTTGAAATGGCTGTCGCTGACTCCTCAAAGAAGCGCCCAGAATGGTGCCCGCCTGGAAGAAGTCGTTACATCACTCGACCGATGAGGTCAGGCTCTCAGTCTTCGTCTGGGGGTTCTTCAACGAGGCCAAATTCTTCTTCATTATCAAGACATAGTCCATCGCCTACGACACCTGCATCATTGGAGCCCCCTACGAAAGTAAGGAGGAAACCAAGCAACCAAACATCTAATCCCCAATGTTCAAGACCAAGCTTGAGTTCTCCAGCTTCTGATGATGCGGCAGTAAGCCAGACCCCAAGTCCTGAGAGTCACGGCAAGCTCAAGGAACCAGAGCTTGAGCTATCTCAGAGAACCCAAGGCCTCTCATCTCTATTCAGTTTGCCAAAAGAGTTGTTCTATGTGCGTGAGAGTGGCCAATCGTATGAATTAGGCTTGTCTTCAGGGCAGGATATCTTAACACTAGGGTCGCGATTGGCCGAAGAAATTCAAATGAGACGCCGGGTCCAAGATCAGTTAGATGAACTCACTGCACAACTGACGAAGGTTTCGGAGCACTGCGACGAAGCTCAATCTCGCGCCAATGACCTAGAGCAGCAATTGAATTCTGCGCTCGAAAGAAAGGTAACTCAGCAAGCATCGAATCAGTCCGAGGCCGCCTTCATCTTGCCAGATGTTCGGCCAACACCTACCAACCCCGAGGTGTTTACGCCGGAAAATTATATCTGGGCAAAACAGCAATGGAAGCGCGTTGCAGACGAAAATCTTAAAATGGATGACATTCTGCACATCGCTGGCACAGAAAACCGCCGGCTACAAACTGAAATTATTAGACTCTCTCGAGAAGCAGAGAAATACCAGAAGCGGAATATGGGCCATGGAAGGTCCATGAATGACGCGGCACAGCAAACCGAAGAGGAGCCGCTGCGAATGACAACAGTGACTACCCAAGCATATCCTGTGGATGAGAACAATATGGAAAATAAAACCATCGAGCCGAAACATCAGGCAGTGCCTCCTCAACAGCCGAGGATTGTAATCACCAACACTGCAGTTCAAGCTGTAGAACAGGGTGATGAGCACGCTGTCTCTGATGAGCTACCCGACCAAACAACTAAAGTTTCTGGGGCACTGGAGGTACCTATGCAAGAGTTAAGAGAAGAAAGGCTTGACAGGGAACTTGAAATGTGCGTCAAGCAGAAAGCTTCTGAGCAGGGCAGCTCTTCGCAGACTGAAGCTTCAAAGGGCAAGGAAATCGTGTGTCAAACGACAGTGGCACATAACAACCAAAGTTCCATGACACTCGGCATCGGGCCGCTGCAACCGCTCGCTTCTAACATTGCTCAAGAGAAGAGTAGACGTAGGTTGCAGTGGGCAAATGAGCGACCTCAGAAGGAAGACCAAGACATGAGAAACGCTCTCGAGCAACATCAAAACGAAAACAGCGACCCAGATGGAATAGAGAGTCAGCATAGTGACACGAGCCCAGAAGAAGCGCAAGTCATGAATGCGAACTCCGGAGCCGAGGTTCAAGGCGCCGATGTCGAGATGCGAGGTATCACGGAGGGACAAGATTCAGCCGCACAAAAAGACATTGAGCACCCTGTGATCCCAGTCGCACCTCCCGATACATCACAAGCTGGAGAAATCCTGCGGTTCAATCTGTCGCATTTTTCAAGCAGTGTTAATCGAGACCCAATATCAAGCAGTGATGATGCTAGACGCCGACGAGATGTTCGACGGCACGAGCGGAGACGACGAGAGCAGAGGAGATTAGAACGAGAAGAAGAAGCTCGGCAACAGCAACGGGAGAGGTCAGAAAGCGAGCAAGTAAACCGCCGAAGGCAGCGGAGGAGGTTACGAAGAGAGAGAGAAACCCAACAAACTAGCAAACACGACAAGCAGTCTCTCAAGGTATGCAGACATAAAAGGAAAGTTCTATCGCCCCTTGGATGGGTAAGATACCGTCGCACATGGACGGATTCCCTTTCATTGAGCCATATGTTTTCCTCGCCACTTAAGCTATCATAGCAGATCGAACTTAAGTTCCCTATGTCTTCTCTAATACATTTTTCTATGTTATAGGATGTAACCATTTTCTGCAGAACCTACGTTGTTGTCGCTTCTATGAGTCAACGTTGAAGTCAATCCTTCTCGTGCCTAGATTGAGATCGTTTCCCCTTACCAATAGACTTTCATATCCATTCATCGGTTGATACTTAATTAGAAGTAGGGTCCCATTATCAGCACTGAAAGCCCGAGTGATCGGATGTACCGATTATAGTCCCGTTGTTTGTGAAAATGTGACGTCGGCATGGAGTCGGCCTCCGCGGGAGGTTATCGGGAACATCCTGAACTCTATAATGTACGTTTCATGTGACACAGATAAGCAGTGATGCTCAGTCTGATGTCAGTGATTGAGCCCGCTTATCTCAGACGGCGACAGCCATCTCGAAGGAATTTCCCAATTCAGATGCTGCTTCTCATCCTTTTCGCTTTCGTATGGGATCCTTCAAGGCACTACGGTGCGAAAGTCTCACTGACGTCGCCGTTGCTAAATCTGTAGCAGTATTCATCAGTAATGAAATGAGTTTTTTACTAGCTAACTAGCTGAAGAAACCATTCATCCCTCTCTCGGTGTCTTCTTTGGCGGTCTAGGCCGCTAAAAGATGACATTTCGTCAACCCCGCAAGCCTGGCGCATCCGGCCATCCACTAATCAGATTGCGGAAGTATGCTGCGATGAACCAATAAGAAGACATTGAATGGGCATGCAGAGATCCCAGCAACATCGGCAATTCCCTCTCGGATTAAAGTTTACTGTTATCTTACGAATTGCGACGCTGACAAAGGGTATAAAGACCTGCTGCGCCCTTTCAGCTTTCCTTGCTTGCTTCTGTGATCAGCCATCATGTTGTCGCGTCTCATTGAGCTATCGGAGCGCGCTCCAAAAGACTTCACCCTAGCCCTAGGCTTCTCAATTCTTAGCGCTCTTTACCTACTCCGGCGATGGCTTCTCCCCAAGCCAATCCCAGGTATCCCGTATAACGAAAATGCGGTCAAATCGTTCATGGGCGACATCCCCGAGTTCAGAGATGCTCCCAATCGTCGAGAATGGTGGGCGCAGCAACCTGCTCGTCATCAATCGCCTATCGTTCAGGTCTTTATGAGACCTTTTGGCGCTTCCTGGGTCTTCGTCGCGGATTACTTTGAGGCGTCAGATATTTGCATGCGTAGATTGAAGGAGTTTGACAGAAGTAACGTGACGTGGGAACAGTTCAATGGTGTTGTACCGGGCCATCACATCACACTGAAATCGTCAGATCCAAAGTTTAAGAAGAATAAAGAATTGATTCGCGACTTGATGGCGCCAACTTTTCTTCATCAGGTAACAAGACACAAACTATGCATCAGAGCGTTCACTGACCTCGATAGGCGTCGGCTCCAGAGATCCACGACAAGTTTAGTAGTCTTCTCAAGCTTTGGGACCGTAAACTGGACTTATCAGGCGGCAGGCCGTTTGACATAGCTCAGGACATCCATAACTCAGCACTCGATATCATCCTCAGTGCTTCTTTCGGCATCGACTCTGGAGATGGCCAGATCGGCAGACAACTCGAAGAGCTCAAGGCGAGAACCGTTTCAGGTGGACAAGATGACCTCTTTGAGTTTGAAGATGTTTCTATCGACGAAGAGCAGAGTTGCTTCACCACTCTTGCAGACAGCGTCGGTCTATCCATGAGATCCCCTCTTCCCACCATCCATCACTTTCTCTACCGCAATCTCTCGCCCAAGATGCGAAGGGCAAGGGCGGGACGGGATAGATTGAGGGATCGTGAGATTGCGAAGAGCATTGGACGAAGAGAGTCGGGTCAGCCCCAGCGTTGTGCTTTGGACAATATGCTTGCGAGAGAGGATGCCATTGCCGAGAAAGAAGGGCGGCAACCTGACTACCGAAGTCAAACGATCATGAGCGAGGTATTTTACCATTTGGAGATGTGCAATGCTTTTGCTAACTGTTTGAAGCTGATGGGATACCTGGTCGCCGGACATGAAACAACCTCCGCCGTGCTCCGATGGGGAATGAAGTACTTGACCGCCAACCAACGCGTGCAATTACTCCTCCGTGAAGCTATCACGAATGCACACCCTCAAGCGGCAAAGGAAAACCGCGTCCCAACAACCGAGGAGATCCTCAAAGCTCACATCCCATACCTCGATGCCGTCGTTGAAGAGATGCTAAGGCATTCACGTGTCGCCCCGGTTACCCTTCGTCAAGCCACAACCGATACCCAGATTCTCGGTCGTTTCATCCCGAAAGGAACAACAGTGGGCTTCCTTGGTAACGGCCCTGGCGTCATGATGCCCAGTATCCCAGTCAACACTGAAAAGCGATCAGAAGCTGCTTTGGCACATATGGAGAGAACACAGCTCTTTGATGAAGAAGACCTTGCGCAATTCGTTCCCGAACGGTGGCTTACGACTACTGTTAATGGGGAGGGCAAGGAAGAGACGGTGTTTGATCCGCAAAAGAGACCATCTCAGGCATTCGGACTTGGACCTCGTGGTTGCTTTGGCAAGAAATTGGCGTATATCGAGATAAGAATATTCCTGACATTGTTCTTCTGGACGTTCAAGTTGGAACCGGTTAAGCCTGAGCTGGCGACGGAGGATGAGATGCTGGCGTTGACGCGGTCGCCAAAGAATGTATATGTTAAACTAGCAAAGGTGTAGTGCTAAATGGGTTAAGTTGCTTTTTTAGAGAGCGTAGTAGGAGTTTCATAAATATAAATAAAGCACAGCAGCAAAAACATACAATAGTCAGCATTCGCTAGTCATCACTGTCCTAACTACTAATCCACCCTTTATTAGCTTATGACAAGAATGGCACATCTTACCCTGGTACCTTATCAGAAACCCGCCAGAGAAAGTTGGGCCTGGGCCAGGGCATAAGTGGGTAAAAGCAACTCTGCTCCATACTCTTTATCCTAGGCATTAGTAAAAAACACACAATTGGCTCTAAGGTAGCAGTAAGGTATATTGAGCTAACTATAATAAGACATAAAATGCAAACTTTAGCTATGAGGGATTTAGCCGTTGTGTGTAAATAACCTTGTGTAGTTATAGATAATGCTCCCCCCCACCTTGACAGTTAATGTTAATTCTTTATCTTTCTTTATTGCTATCCCTCTTACTCTTGATTAATTACAGTTACTTCTCAATAAGTACTTACGGTTTAAAATGCTTTGTACTATGTGTTTATCTATGTTCCTTGGCCCTGAAAGTGGCGAACACCATAAAGACTCCAATGCTATCGAAAAGGCCAGTGGCAATGGCTGTTATATCTGTTACTATCTTCTTTACCATTACCGAGATCTGTATATTCAGAATGATCTTCCCTTCAAATATCTGTGGCACCGGGATCAGCCTACAATCATAGTTGGCGTTTTTTGGAACTCGGTTGATATACACTTTGAACCCGCAGAGGAGTGCCACGATATTGAAGGCTATCATCAATGTCTTGAGAACGTCAAAGCAGAGTTGAAAGAAGGGGACCTTTCACGGGTTCATGATACTAAGCTTCGGCCACCCAAGGAGCTCTCAAGTACAGGAGGCGACAAGGCACTGTGCTTCTTAAGAGAACGAATACAGGCCTGCAAGACGAGTCATGGAGAATGTCACACTGCAGCAATAGCTCTTTCGAAAGCAGAAAGACCTGATTCAACGCCTTGGAGTCCAAGGCGCTTGATTGATTGCTCTGTTGACAATGGTATGTTGCATCTTATTCATGGAGAAAATCTTAAAAATCCTGAATATGCAACTCTGAGCTACTGCTGGGGGAAAGAAAGGTTTTTTATGCTACGATCAGACAATGAGAGAGACGCTTTCGACTCTAAAATCCCTCTCTTTGAACTACCTCTTCTCTTTCGCCAGTCCATAACATTGTGCCGTAACCTCGGTATTCGATATTTGTGGATTGATAGTGTCTGCATTGTTCAGTCTGGAGATAATCAGCAAGATTGGCTATTTCACGCTCGTGAAATGTCTACTATCTATGCATTTTGCGCTCTCAGCATTTCTGCTGAATATGCACGCAATCCCCTCGCGAGTCTGTTCGTCGATCGATTCCTACAGCCTCCGATAATTATGCCGCCCTCCGATGAATCTTGGGCGGCAGTGCGAGAAACCTGGGAGAACTCAGGCGATGATCGCTACGAAAAAAATAACTACGGCAAACTAAACGACCCGTTCATACTTGGTCAGCCATACCGACTTAGCCATATGCCCGACTACCTTGAGCGTTGCACCGTCCTGCACACGCCTCTCTCTACTAGGGGTTGGGTAATGCAAGAACGTCTTCTTGCACCTCGTACCCTGCATTTTACACAGCACCGAGTTTCATGGTCTTGTTACAGCCACAGTGTACATGAAGGTGGACATACGGAAGTGAAAGAACATCAGGATAGGTGGTTTGATCGATTACAACCGAGGATGATGGAAAAGAACCCAAAGCTAGTAGGGCAGGATGGGTATGAAGCTTTGGAATGGTGGCTAAACACGGTAGCAGAATACTCAAAGCGACAACTCTCATTTCCTGAGAAAGACAAGCTTGTGGCGATTGCTGGTATCGCACGAATATGGAATTGTGAGCGCCGGTTTGACTACCTGGCTAGAATATTTCGCCCTCATTTTCCTTAGGCATTACTATGGCATCGTGAGCCTACTACTAGTGACCCTATCGTGTTTAAAATTATTATATATTAAATCTTATAAACTTAATTAGCCTATATTCTCTTAGCTATTAAAGCTTCTAGTTATCTAGATATAACTTACCTTAGTAAAAGTATTAATACTTAAACTTTTCTAGCTAGCCTAGATAACTTAGTTAATAAAACCTTTAATAGTTTAACCTTTTTACTATATATATAATCCTTCTTAAAGTTATTTAATAACTTTAATCCTTAGCTTTTTAATTACTAGATATATCCTTATACCTTAAGTACCTTTTATAATATTATAATTTTCTATAGCTAGTTATAATTATTTTTTAATAATATTATATTCTTTTTATTATTATTATTAAGCTTTTTATTTTCCTTTTTATAAAGCCTTTATAGCTTCTATACCTTTTTATAAGTAAAGTATAAAAAGTAATAAGTATTTAAGTTAGGGGCAGCTATATAGAATACCTTATAGCTAAATAGGGTAATTTTAATATAGTATTTACCTTTAATATTATTATTATTAAATAGCTAAATAGCTTTAAAGAGTAGTAAATATTTTTCTTTTAAACTAATATACTATTTAGTAATGCCTTTAAAGGTATTAAAGTTAATAAGGAAATTATAAATATAGTCTTAAGCCTTTTAGCTTATTAAGTTATTACTAATAATAATTTACTTTACTAAATTAGCTAATATATTATTTATAAAGTTATATTATTATTATATATATATATATATATATATATAGAGATATAAACTTAAAGTTATATCTCTTTATATACCTTTTAGTTTCTTTTTTTTATAATGCCCTAGGGCTTATAGTAAGATTTATTAGTTATTATAAAAGCTTATAGGTAAAAGCTTATATTAAGGAAAAAAAAAAATATTATATTATTATTTATTATCTGTATTCGCAGCCTAAAGCTTAACCTTATAGGCCGTAGTTATCCTATAGCTACTGGTGACCCGATGCGCGAAAAGCAGCCCCTTAGCGAGGAGTCCTTTACCCCAGGTGGTGTTCCGACTTGGAGCTGGGCTTCATGCAGATTCCCAGTCAAATCGTATCCTTTCACAAACATGTATTGTCTTGTTAATGGGACAGTCCTTGTGGACATTAAATCTGCCGAGGTGGAGTTAGCAGATAGGGAGAATCCATATGGCCAGGTAAAGAGCGGCAAGATTGAACTCTATGGATATCTTGGGTGCAAAAAAGACTTCGATGGTGACAGGACTTACGCTGTGCACTATGATGGCCGTTTTAAGGAGGATGACGAAGCACCGTGGCATGTTCCATTAACTTGGAGCTATCAAGCAAAGTATCCAGACCTATTTGGATTATTGCTTCGAGAATACGAAAACTCTGGACTCTTTTATCGCGTGGGATGTTTTAAGGTTGATATTGAAGTAGTTGCACAAGATATTCTTCAAGGGAAGTTTCCAAGAAGTTCTGTTACTTATATCTGATTAGATCCAATCCCTAGGTAGTACTATATGGAATGCCCAACATGGCTGCTCACCAGCATTGATTGCGTACAGAACAGCTCTCAATATCCATCTGAGCCATTCTTGAAGCTAGACCGCGCCAGGGCTCCGTTCCACTGAAGATGATTATTGCATCTAAAGAAACAGTTATGAGGTGGCGACGGAGGACAAGATGCTCTCGTTGACGCGGTCACCGAAGAACGTGTATATCAAGCTGGTAAAAGTTTAATAAACAGATGACTAGCTTAATAAGCTGAACTTAAGTTACAAAGTTCAAAAGAGTTATATTGAGATATAAATATTAGGTGTAATGGGGATGCGTTTGGCATATCTTTTAATAAATGCCAAACAGAGCAAAGCCTCTCGCACTGCCTAATGACCTTTATCTTCCATCCACGTCAGCCACTGAAATGGCGGAGCCATGGCTTCCACAACGGAGTCATCTAGCGGTTTGTGCATAGTAACCCATTCCTCAGCAAATTCAATGGTCGGGAGCTTTCTATTAAGCTTCAAAACTCCTTCATAGACAACAAACTTAACACGACCTCTGTGCTCTTTGAGGTAAAGAGTGGACTTTCCACGCTTCAAAGGCAGTTTCCGCACATAATCGAAATCAGTAGCATCAAGTTCCATTTTAGACATCAGCTCATCCTTCATATCTTCTGCCGCCCCTCTAGTTTCGATTCCCAACTTGAACGGGTATCTCAAGGATGAACCCTTTAGAATACGACTATCTGAAGACAGGGTGTGCGTTGTTGGACCGACTGTAGGAGGCGGCATCACGACCAAGGCTAGATGGTTGGACCAATCCATGATACGAAGAGCGGTCAAGATGACATCTCTTCCATCTACTAAGACTAAGATATTAAGAGGTTAGATGTATATCTGCATGAAATTTTGAGATACTTTTATACTCACCGGTTTGCATTGTCTCAGGTAAACTGAACCATCCGCACTTCGTTTTCATGTCACGTAGGTTTCTTTGCATATCCAATTTCATGACGTCCAATACGGATTTCAACGTGCGTCTGTCCCATGGAATCCGAGGCATCGAGTATGGTGAGTAGCACCACCGCCCAATGAGGTTCCATTCATTTCGAACAACGTCTCTGGTGTAATCTTCATTTTCCCAACGGTTCTCACCTACCATCAGGCATCCCCAAATACGAAAGATTCTCCCTCTCTCGTTCAACCTTTTTTCCGGGTTTCTCATCATCTCGTTGACGTCATCAATGCATTGTTGAAGAGACTGCCCTGGAGGCGTTGTATCCAATAACATCATAGCCGTGATTTCACTCACCGGTAGACCGATGCAATCCACGATCTCGAGGGGGTTTTGCCAGGAAGGCCCGGTAACACGCAGCTGAAAAGATGATGATGAATATTTTGTGCACGCTTCAGCCACCGTGGCCCATTCTGAGGCCCATCTGACGGCATCATCCTCGATACCCTCAAAGTCCTCTGGGGTCGGACTCGGCATCATTTTTCTCAAGATCTTGTCATAATTGTCGACAATAGGAGCTAGATGTTCCCAATCCTGCTTTTGTAACGGCTGGCAATTAGGGAGCGTCACAGGGTCGCCGAGTCGCTTCTCGATGTTGTTAAAAGCCTGGTAGGCTGGAAGAATGTACACTTCTAACAACTCCGAGCATCCCGCGATTAGCATTCCAAGAAGTTCACCTGTATGTGCGTTGAAAGCCCAGGAACCACTGTCGCCTGGCTGTATTAGCCAAGGCCTCTCCATTCGCAAGATCCAGGGAGTACAAAGAGCCATAGAGTTTGATATAGGCATAAGTGCCTGAGAGCCTATAAATATACCTCTCAGACAGAACGAAGATCTATGAGTAGATAAAACTACCTGATCGAGTGGCCGGGGCTGACTCCAAGCAATGGAAACGGGCCGAAAGACCCCGGACACGGTTTGCACCAAGTTGATATCCTCCCAGAACTCAGGAGACGGTGTTTGATCCCACAGTCCTGGGATTTCTATTAGCGCCATGTCGGATTCCATATCAAAGGATGGGCTTTGTTGCCACGTGTGAAGGATATGAGAAATTCGATCATCTGCTTGATCTTCGGAACCAGCCTTATTCAATGCGAGAGAAAAGGAGTGAGCAACTGTCAACCCGTAGAGCTTATCGCCAACTTGAATGAGGCCACCCATTGTTGCTTCGGCCACAGTATCTAAGCCCCTTGTAATTTGGAGCCTGATACCGCATCTATGCCGATGCTGCTCCCAGGATGGAAGGTTGCCATTGACCATCGTTGGGACCGCATAGTTTGCGTCGATCTCAACTTGAATCATCTCCAAATTGGCTTCTCCTTCTGTGCCATCCTCAGAACTTCGCTTTGGCTCCTGACCCATGCTTACTGACCCTCCATCATCTCCATCATCGGTGCTACTAGAAGGAGATACATATGCGATAACACTGATATAGGGCAGGCGAGTCACACACCAGCCAGGATATCTCCCCGAGACTAGTTCTGCTTCGATAAGTTTGACGAGCCACTGCGATACAATGTTATCGGAACACAACACAGTAATGTAAGGCGGAGCATAGTTGATACTGGGCCCAATAAAAAAGCCCCGAATAGTCCATAAGGGGTCGACTCCTGAATAGCCTTGATCAGCTCCAGGGCGGCTCGAATATCCCCTCTTCTTTTGCAGCCTTGCCTGCAATTTACACAGCATGCTTCCGACGAATGTATTCCATGTGCCTTGGGTAATATCACAATGACACTGATACCATCCAATGATGCTCTTGTCTGTATCCGGGAAGCTAATGTTTGGGGTTATTTTATCTGTAAAAACCAGTGTCTCGTATTCGGAAATTGCCTTTCTCTCGATTGTTTGTTGAGGCATTAACTCGAGAAAGTGCGAATGGTGGCCTTTGATCCAAAAAGCTACATGACTTATGTCAATGCAAGATCCTTTCGGTGTTGGCTTTGCTTTCAACCTGAAAGGCAATTCTAAGATGCTACTAAGCTTCCAAGGTGGCATCCCGTGTAGTAATTTAATTGAAGTAAGTTTGTGGAGACAAAGGTCAAACGTGATGTCGGGTCCAGGAAGAGATCCGATTGTTTATAGGATGAAGATGGTGCAATCCACCGTTTTAAATCAGGCACAGATTTTGTTGTTTCAAGACCCCTGTAAAAGGAGACCATGCTCCTGTCACCGCGCCACACACTCCGGCAAATAGGAGCCCATGTATTGCCGCCGGTGACTGCGCCACGAATCAGGCAGCAACCAGTCGTCATTGAATTCTTGTCCGAGTGGTAAGGTGACTTGGTTTGGCATCTGTCATCTGATAAATCTTCCTTGGACATCTTTGCAACTATTATGACCGGGCTCCATGAGCTACAGTTTTACCGAGCATCAGCTCCACTGTCTAAAAGCGAAAGGAAAGAATTTATTACGACTATATGGAAGCCTTCTAAAGCGTTCAATGTATTTGAGCTTTCAAGCTACTTCCAGTTTGTGGAAACAGAACGAACAAGAGAATCCAGAATTAACCATCCGGTGTATTCCCAGCTTCGCTTTGAAGATATTTTCGACGTACGACGTATCATCTATGTGAATCACAATAAATCCGTACCAGGCCTACAAGCCTTGGTCCAAAACAGACTATCCTCCTTCAACTTGGAGACAGAGGTGCTCCAGGATATAATCATTCTGGTTATTAGATTAACCTTTATGGTTAGGGTCGAGTTCCACAACCCTTACTCCCATGCTTCGCCATTCCAACTGCAGATGCAAGCTACCGAAAGCTTCCAAGGAACGCTGAATAAACTACAAGTTGGACCGCCTTCGAGAGAATGGAGCATGCAACATGAGCTACCGTTATGGTTCAATGTTATTGATCTAGAGAGAAAGGCCAACCTCAGAATCGGCTGGACTGACTATCTGAACGAACATCTGACTTACCAGAGCGGAACTCTTATGGTGTTTCGGCATATCAAAGTGCTGGAGTATATAGAGCAATCAGAAATCCTGTAAGTCAAGACTTCGTATGGCACAATGGGAAAACAGATAAGCTAATTGTAAAGGGCTGCTAATATCTTGAAACTGGAATTTCTAACAGAGACAAGTCGGTCAATCATGTTGTTTTTCCCATCAAATGAATGCAGATACATTACGGGTGATTATCTTGACTGGTTTCAAAGTCGCGGGCCTATAGAGCCATGGCAGAGCGTACTGGCCCAACACGACCCGAACTCGTCCACGAGTCGATTCTATGGAGACTTTCCCATCTGGCATAGCAAGCTTTTATATCTCCTTAACATTTCAAACAGCCAAGGAACCTGGGATATAAAAAGATGCTGGTATGATGATCGTGATCAGGGTTTGTGGTGGACTAGATGGACACTGATTACAGCCTTATTCTGGGCTATCCTCTTTGGTTTAATACAGTCAATCACCGGCATTATTTAGGTAGTTTATGCTGGACGGTCTTGACACTAGCTATACTCACAGTTTAGACTCCATTGCTTTTAAAGTGTTGAAGATAACCGAGTAGTACCTATTTGCGTTAATCCTGAGTTTGAAAACATTGCCCTCTGCTTTTTGGGTTGTTGCCCGTCTGTAATATCATTAGATAAATAGTAAACATAACTAATATGGGATCCCGAGTTCTCTACGTGTGTTGTATGTAATTAGGTAATTATATAGTTTTAATTATAAAGTACTAAATGCTATGAATTTAGCCTTATTATTTAGTTAGATGCTCCTAATTAAACCGCCTCAGGGTTCTAATATATATACTTTAGAGCTCTATTTTATTACAGAAGTTTTAAAGGTATATTAAGCAAGACAGGGTATTAATAATTTCTATATATATAACTCTATACTAAACTTTCTTAAGTACTTTTACTACTTAGACTGCTTGTATTTAGATTAAGAAAGTGTAAAAGTTTAAAAGTAAAAATAAACAATATATAATAGTAAGTATTTACTAGTTATTACTGTCCTAACTACTGGTCTGCCCCTTACTAACTTGTCTATAAGAGAGTTAATAGAATATTAAATTTTTTAATAGGTTTAGTTATATATACTTAGATAAATCTCTAATTCTTACTATAACAAATAGCCATGGCAACTGTTTGCTAACATTAATTGCCTTCTGAAAGAAATCATCCCGATATAGCACTTAAAGTTAGACTGCCCCAGGGTTCTGGTAATTATACTCTGGTGCTCCACTCCACTGGAGATAGCCATTACTTCCAAAGAAATGTTTGTCGTCTCCTAGCCATCCTTTGACATATGTTCTTTCTAGCCCTTCTTTCTGCTTCTTGCCTCGGAACCTATCCTCAAGCCATGCCATCCAGAGGCTTCGCACACCTGAGATGATGGGCGTGTGGCCAAACCTGTCTACATAAATGTAGCTCAGTGAGTTATTGTGGTAATGATCAGCAGTACTGGCGACAGTTTCGTTGGTAGTCGAAGCAGCAATAAAGAAGTCCTCAGAGCCTTGAACCACTAACAGAGGACCTGCGAACGGCTTATCACCTACAGCCCCGAGCTTGTCAAAGGCAGCGGCATGATAAGAGGAGTTATACCAGTTCTGTTTCTCAAGCGCGCTCTGCGGCTCAGTGAAGAACAGTTGCTGTCCTACGGCAACACTCCCTCCGATCTGCTTCATCACCCTTTGTCTCGCAACACCCAGTGGGGTCAACCATTGGCTGGGCTTGAAGTCATGATAGATACTCGACAGCGCTATGGATGCACTGTAGCTACTGAAGAGCCGAGGGGTGGATAAAGGCTTCGTTACGGGTGCAATTGAAATGGTGCCAACGTAGCCCTTTAAGAGCTCCACGAAAGCCGTGCTTCCACTGGTATCCTTTCCTTTGGCGAGCGCCTCGGCTGCACCCCAGGCAATCCCACCGCCCTGACTATGACCCATGATGGCGAACTTCCCGCTAAGGCGGTTGCTGAATGTCTCAAGGGTAGCTTCCATCGCAAGGAGAGTGTCTTGCGCACCAGCAGGTGTAGCAAAGTACTGATGCGGAATATTAGTCCCGTCCCATGACTTGTCTACTCCGAGACCAGCATAATCGGGCGCAACAACTGCATAGCCCTCTTGGGCGAGGGCCAGAGGGACCACGTTCTCGTAGTAGAGACCACGATGAGCGGAGGGTGCAGAGTCAATAAAGAAGCCAGACGTTCCATGGGCCCAAAGAAGCGCTGGAGCTTTGCCGTCCGAGTTGCTGTTAAATTGGCGGGGTAGGAAAGGCCAGAGGATATAAGCACTGGCTGGAATGATGGTTCCATTGAAGTTACGAGTCGTATAGAGGATTCTGCTGAGGGAAGATCCTGGAGCAATCGAGAATGGGGCTGGGTTGATGACTTCCTGCACTTTGAGGACCTGGCCAGGTCGAAGATTGGCCGGTCTACCAGGCAGATTGTAAAAGTCATCTTGATTTGGGCCGCCGTTTGCAAGACTAGATTGATGAAAGTTGACGACAGTATTGACACTGCTGGCTACTATCTCCGAAAGATTGGCTTCTTTGATCTGGGCAGGTGAAAGAGAGAAAGATGAGTTGAAGCCTGTTGAGAATGGCAGAGCTGGAGCGAGGCTCTGAGCTTCAGCGGCTCCTAATAGTGACACTAAAAAGAATAGCAATAAATCTGCGTATTTCATTTTGATAAAATGTTTCGTGATGTTGGGGGCAGACTAAGTTCTGAAGCAGGCATGAGGAATGATCAAACTACTGAGCAAAAGAGGTCTTTATCATCTTGTTCCCATTCTGACATGACAAATCAGCGAGCCCAACAACGGCATATACTCATCGAAGGATCTATCGAATGTAACGAGATACTATTCCTGAAATATTATTGCTGACAAACTCTGGTAACATGATCCTTGAATCCGCATAAAGTCCGCACAGAACCCGCTTCAGATCCGTAATACGCCAAAGCCAAGCGTAAGCGTGATCAGCTGTCAACAGTAAGCATGTCGCTTACAAGCTACGGGCTATCAGCATGAATGGTCAAATCAAAGATCATTGTCAGGTTTATACTAGGGCTATCGTGCCTCATTCTCTCATTCCCTTCTCCGCAAGCTGTTTCGCCAACTTCTCCTCCCCTTCATAAAGACCATCATGCGATCCTTCAGCGACGACAGTGGGATACAACGCTTCGATTGGAACCTCCCGCACATTGACCGAGTTACTCTCTCTATTCCCGATAAGCATTGTCTCAACGATGTTTCCATCGCCGTATTTCTCTTCAGTGAGGACCTGGAACATGACGTTGGCGCATTGTTCTGCGGTGAGGCCCAGAGTAGATGGTGGCATTCTGTCACGACAGTATTCTGGGTGAAAGATAGGCGTCTGTATGGGTGATAAGTGAAAGCTTTACAATGAAGCTTATTAAGAAGGGACTCACGTGTACGGCACCTGGACAGACGGCTGCATTCCGAATGCCGAATCGCTTGTGGACCGTCGACAGTGATTTGACGAAGCTCACGATGGCTGCTTTGCTCGCGAAATAGAGCGGCGTCTGTAGTGAGTGCAAATATCCTCCACAACTGGCGACCCAAAGGATGTTGCCTTGCACATTACGATTCTGCAGCCAGTAGTCCATGGCAATCTGTGCCAGCCTGATAGGACCAAGTGCATTCACAGCAAAGGTCTTGTACACGCCCGGACTACCGTCAGCCTTATCCTCAGATTGAGATGAGAGTCCAGGAGGGTTCCAGAACGTGCTTGATGGGGGTTCATAAATGCCAGCGCCATTGCACACGATGTCGATTTGGCCAAGCTTCTCAAGTGCTGCGTCCCATAGAGATGAGAGTTGGGCCCAATCGCTAACATCAGTCTTGTGAAAGTGGACGTTAGGCTTTTCGCCCTCAATGGCCGCCCATTTGTTAACGAGATCATCTGCTTCGGGGCGGAGTTTGAGATCAGCTATCACAACAGAGCATCCATTTTCAAGAAGCTGCTGGGCGAACGCAAGGCAGATACCTATTGCCCGATGTCAATTATCCATTTTGTAAACAGGAAATGAAAGGATATTGCATACCAGAGCCTGCGCCAGTGACAATGGCATTCTTGCCCTTGACATCGTAGACAGACATACCGATCAGCTCAATTCAAGGCGGAAACGGACAACATAACAAACGAGGGGCAAAAGCAAAGAACGCTCCCGTGCTATTGAGGGACGTGCTTTATTTGTATCCTTGTTAAACCCCTCATCACCCTTGAGTTCAGCTCGTGGACCATTGGACCCTGGCATATTAAAGCTGCATGACTGTGACTCCATCACATTTGGTCTGGCGCTTGCTTGGGATCGATCTTTAGCAGGGACCAATTCCATCGAGTATAAGGGTCCGTCACATTATATTCTAAAACACACTCCTAGGATTCTCCTGAATGAGCCTCCAGCGCTCATGGAAGACCGACTAATTGCCTGTATTTTACCTGTCAACCAGATCAGATCATCAGGCCACAGGCAGTCTCTCATGCACTCCCCTGACATTCGTATAAACTCCCAGTTACCAAACGCTCTATCATTCGTGCACAAACCCGCTCAGATTAGATTAGCCCACTTCGGATGCACCCTCGTGTTGGCTCTGGGAAACAACTAACCCCAATACAGGGGCCAAGAATTCGTGGCGTGCAAGGGTCCTAGAGCTGTTCAGGTTCAGTCTAGGGATGGTAACAATGACTTTCAGGTTCAATGTGCTTAAGTAAAGAATCCTTTAGTAGTTTCTCAGAGTGTATAGTCCTTCAAGATGCTTAAAACAAAGCGTCATGACGGATTCATTACCAGATTGACTGACTGTTGTCTTGTTGCCTCTTCTCTTGTCCGTCTTCTGTTGGTTCTCTAAGCTAGTAAACTTTAATTCCTGACATCGGAAGCTGATGCTGGTCTTCCGGTGCATGACTGTCAGCATTCTGGCTATAGCTCGACACATCAACAGGGTTGGTCATCCAACCGACCACGGTAATTACTCGCGGACATGAGCCATCTGGCTAAGTACTCTTGTATCCCATCTTACTCGACGTTCATTGACTCTCGTTTTGAATCGGTCAGCATACGCGGTTTCCTACCTGCCTGTTATGGCAGAGGCTTCAGAAGCATGGCACGCAGTCAAACCGACTGGTCTTGCTGCCGCTCTTCTCGCTATCACTATTATATTCACACCGATGATTATCGTTGTTGTCGGCTTGAGAATATGGGTGAGATTGACGCATCATTGCTTCGGACTTGAGGATTGGCTCATGTGCATTGGAGCGACTCTCAACCTGGTGCACAATGGAGTCGTCATCTGGGGCAGCTTCACCGGGATAGGGACACCCGACTCCAAGCTCAACACCGCTATGGTGATGGAAGGTTTCAAGGCACGTTCTTCGACACTTGTAGGGTTACTACTAACCATGTTTTAGGCTGTGACGTTTTGGCAGATCTTCTATATCAGCAACTCCTTATTCATCAAGATATCCATCTGCGCCCAGCTCCTGCGTGTCACGGATAACAAGAGAATTAAAGTCTTTCTCTGGGGCTTGATAGCTTTGACAGTTCTCATTACACTAGTAGCAGGAATTATCGGCCTAGTCAGATGCAGACCTCTGAGCGCGTCATGGGATCCAAGCACAGGAACATGTCTGGATCAGGGTATACTGTCAGTACTGACATACGTTGTGTCGGGGATCAACATCGTGGTCGACTGGTCTGTTGCTATATTACCAGTGATCATTTTGTGGAATGTTCAAATGCATACGACGTTGAAGATCATGGCCAACGTGGTTATGGGCATTGGAGCATTGTAGGTCTTGACCCAAGACATGGTGATTTTCACTGACACATCACAGGGCATCAGTGGCAACTATCGTTCGACTTCCATACTCTCCCGCATACTCTCAGCCTTCCAATCAACTCCGTAAGTTCGTGCGTCGAAATACTATACTTTTGACTGACTTGTTAAGACGGTATCGGAAGCATCATCCTCTGGACAGTAGTTGAATGCAGTCTCGGCATCATCGCCGGATCGATGCCCATGCTTCGAAAGCTCTTCAAGGCGCTACGAAAAGACGACAGTTCATATGCCAGAGGGACCGACGATATCAACCTCGTGACGATTGGCCAGGTCCGTGGGAAGCACCATCCGATTTATGACGGAGATGTCAGAGCTACTGTTGCTGCGGGTGAAGATCGAGAGAGCGATAGGGATGACGAGAGCACGAGGCAGATAATCAGGGTCACAAAGGAGTTTGAGCAGGTATCAGTCATAGAAACGCCTCCTTCTCGATATTAGTTACCGAAATCTCGACCATACAAAACCACGTAGAATAACATGCACTTGTGTAAATATTATGGACGCCTACTCAACCATTACCCTTCATTGTTCAAGCCCCAAGTCGTAGACGTGCAGGACGTGTTACAATCGATTCACTTGCCGTTCTTCCTCGCAGACTTGATCGTTGGCTTAGCCTTTGTGCCCGTTTTACTACCCTTGGTTTTCGCCGCAGTCGCGAGTCTCTTCTGGCCCTGCTTCGCGTTAAGTTGATCTGGAGCCTTTTCAACCTTGGCCACTTTCTGCTTCTGCTTCTTTTTCTTCTTCTTTGCCTTCTTTTTTATGCTACTATCCACGTTTTGATTCTTACTTATCACCGCTGTTTTCACCAATGGTTGCTTATTGCTAGAAGTGCCAGATTTTGGTGATTTCTTGGTAGTTGGGCTCTTCCCTCGATCGACCACCGCTGCACTGGACATTTTCTTCTTTTTTTTTTTCTTTGTCTTCTGTTGTCCACCTTTCATTGTCTTGTTGTTTGTATCAGCCACTGACTTCTTGCCAGGGCCTATAGTTTCCGGTCTTTTTGAAGTCAACAATGATGCTGAGCTCAAGTTTGGTCCCGGCTGTTAAGAGGTCAGTATGAAGGAGTAGAGCCTCTCTTCTCTGCTTGGCACTCTATGAGTGTTTACCTGTGTGGCTTTAAGTATCTTGGTTTTGCGCCACTGGAATTCAATATCAGGAATTCCAAACGTCTTTACCCAAAACCACGAGATATCACATGGCCATAGTTGATAGATAAAGTCGCTCGCTATCTCGACAGCTGGGTGAGCTGTGTGAATCCTGCTTACAGGCTTGTTCCCCATTTTACCCTTGATGATAGGCTCTTCGTACAGTTGATAGAAGGTTTGCCCAGAAGGGTGAAAGAACAGGGGCGGAGGATGAGAAAGTACAGTCACCAGATCACCTTGAGAGACGAACCATGCGAAAATAATAGAAGCGCCATGAATGTATCTCGGACGGGCATGTGTCTGATGAGTCGGATCACCACGATACAACAATGGACCGAGTGCAGTTGTTAATGTTTGAAGTCCATGCACATCAGCCCATTGCTGAGCATGTTCACGCAACATGCCGCTCCAAAATACCTGGTGATTGGGGATGCAGGCATTTTGGAACCTTGATAAGATCTTGTCGGCCTCTTTATCAGTAAGCCACTGGCGGATGAGCTGTCGGATTGCATCGGGAGGTTGATT
Source organism: Fusarium marasasianum (assembly GCA_022833035.1). Lineage (NCBI taxonomy): Eukaryota > Fungi > Ascomycota > Sordariomycetes > Hypocreales > Nectriaceae > Fusarium > Fusarium marasasianum. Next base: position 89,145 of record JAJEQZ010000022.1, read on the forward strand.
TGTGCTGAAACTCGCTCCTTGTATTGGCCTGGAGGTTTCCTGGGGTGCGATGCTCATAGGAGAGGTCTGAGCAGTGCCCATTTTGTAGAATGCTCTGATGAAGTTGCTTTATCGCACGCGGGGGGTGTTTGCCAGATGCTAAGCTTCATCAATAGGATCTTCGTCATAGTGACGTGTAAACACTACCGTGCTAAGATTAGCAGCCCGGAGATAGCCGCAACTCAGCGACGGAAAAGGGCTTGCAATCTAATACCGCGTGGAGCAAGGTCAAAGAAAGGATTCAATGGCACGACAGTGAGACTTGTATAAAATGAAAACCGGGTGCCCAAAAAATAATTGTCCTGTATATTTACAGGTGGCGACTCTCCCGCCGGGAATTGAACCCGGGTCTCAAGCGTGACAAGCTTGCATACTGACCACTATACTACGGAAGACGAAACAGGCTTAACCTGCTGTAGTGAGAGGATTCGATGGAAAGTTTCACGCAGATCCAGTATATACAGGCCCCAGCTATCAACTATTAGTGCATTTGGTGATTCCTCATACCGACCAAGATGGACTTCCCTATTTTATGCATCGCTATCGTTACTCGAGTCAGCTGTGTATTTATTATCTATTTCTGATCTGAAGGTATGCATCCGCATTCATGACGTGTTTCCTAAACGAAGGCCCAACAGACCAACAACCCAGGTTCCATACATGCTCCTGCAATAGTCAGCATATTTAACTAGCCCAGAGGAAGAGCATACCTTGGCCAAATCCACAAGATCAACAGTTCCATTAGCCGGATCTGGCTTTAATGCATCTTCAGGCGCATACGGCCACTCGCACCGAATATACATCGACATATCGGCCAACCACGCCATGCGCTCTTGAAGCTGCGGGAACTGCACCACGAGGTCGCGGAACGCAGGCCAGAGGACAAAGTCGGCCATGCTGATATGAGGCGTGAACAGCTGATTTGCACTACCGGTGTCAGTAGATGTCGTGCTTGGAGGGATCAGAGGCATCTCACGTTGGTCTTATCCATTCTGGCATCGCAGCGTATGTTTCTGGCGACGGGTCGATCATCCATCGCATCATGTACCAAAAGACATTCATGGATGCAAAACAGGTAAAGTCGTATCCTGGCTCAATCATCAGCTTCCGCCAAAGTCATATACAGCGCTTGTTGATTACCCTGACATTTCACGCTGTGCACCATGCGAGCAGCCCATTGCGACAACAAGCACGAGTTGTCAAACTGATCCTGATCGTATAATGCTGCGATGTTTGGATGGTGTCCAATCACGTGGTTGGCCGGCTCACCGTTCCTGAGAAGGCTTGTGGCCTTTTGATAGATGTCACCGAATGCATTGCTCATGTCCCCCGGATCCAGCTCAGTGTTGAGTGTTGTAGCAGCCCAACTCGGCACGAAGATATTGCGTATTTGCGCATCCTGTATATGGCGAGGATATCCATTTGCTCTGATGCTATTCGAAAGAGCAAGGTTTCCAAAGTTGTTTTCGTAATTCGGGTGAATTCTGAGTGCTGTCCCTTGAAGCTTCTCGTCTGCTGTATCACGTAGTTCGGTTATAAAATTGGCATGTGTGCTCTCTGGATATTCGTTGGCTACGCTCAAGGTCGCAGAGTCTATATCCCGTGCTTCTTGCGGCATAGGTATAGTTATCGAGGTTGAGAGGTAATAGTCATTATGGTTGAAGAGCGGCTGGAAAAATAGACTCGTGTGTTCTGTTTGATGGGCGATTATTCCCTCGTTATCGTGCTGGTGCATTACGGCAGGCAGCCCGTCGAGCGGAGGATTATTCGCGGAGATTATCGATGACGGAGAGTATGACTGCTGCGAAGAGTACAGTGGAATTCTCTCGGCGGTGTCTATGAGCGACTGTGAAATTTGTTAGTATCTAATAGGAGGACGGTCTTGCAGCATCTTGATTCTTACTGGAGTGTCTGGTTGGGTATAATCGATTAGCATCTCGGTAGATGTGTAATTAGGTGTAGAGATTGTGGAAGGGTTTGCTGTATAGGTATTCGCTGCTGCTGATTCCGTGGCAATGAACGAGTCACTGTCTGGCGAAGACTCTTCTTGCTTCATACTCGAGCTGTCTGCACTGAAGAACTCGAAGTCGTCCACTGGAAAGAGTTTCGAATTGCCATTGGCAACATCGCGTAGTATTGAATCATTCATTGTGCTCGAAAGCCGACTGCTATTCGACTCGTGGCACTCGTCCGTCTTGCCATTCGCACTTTCATCCTTCTTCAACAACTCGGATATCTCGGATGGTTGTTTCTCTTCCTCTAGCAACTCGGACACAGTATCTCTCATTTCAGCAGAGCCATTGGCCATTTGCCTCAACAAAAGCTTCGCAGCTTCGAGCTCCTCTTCTAGCCTTGTATTCGCCTTTTGTAGCCCCCTGACCCGGGATTCTCTTATATCGGAGTCATATACGCATTGGCGGTCGTATTTCGAGCAGTTGCTGCAAACCGGTTTTTGTCCATTGCACTACGGCGAGTTAGCCAGCTGAATCCCCCAGAAAGACGTCAACAATTGCACCTTTGCCTTTCTCTTCCGACATTCCCAGCACGCCGATTTGATGATTCCCGATCGCTTGGCTATAGCTCGCTCGACGAGAGTGATGGGAGGAGCTGCACCGTCCTTCGCAGGTGCGGCCCTGATGGGTCTGTATGGCAATGCCATGAATGAGCGAGCTTGTGCTAATGGATCACTCAATCGTCCGTTTCTCCAATTTCGCCTGCTATTGCTCAGCTATGGGAACGGGACAAAATAGCGATGTCAGGACGAGATTGTAAGGGTCCGAATTAGGGGTCCAACGAATTATTTCAACGGTTATGATGTCACAAGCACGACGACAGGATAAGGGTATCCGGAAGTCTGTCCGTAAATCGTGATTGGGCGAGAAAGTCTCAGCCGCTTCGTCATTCTAGCGGGACTACTCCGTACTCCGTATGTAGATACGGAACTATGACGTGCCACTAATGCAGAATGTAGAAGCGGGAACATGGGAATAACCCGGCTTCTGTAGATACACGGAAAAGACCCTTTCCTTTCATCCCTTGCTCAAGGGCGCTTTTTCTTGATTGACTTTCTTTCCATGGCTACAGCGCCAACCATGCTCAGAAGCGCCAATGCCAAAGGGATATACAGCGTCTGAACAACTGCGTTCTCGTAGCCAGACAAAACGCTCTTTAGCCTATCAGGCCCAATTGAGTCCCTTAGCTTAGACAAACCCGCTTCTTGAATATGTGTAGTGTTTGTGCCAGGGGCAGCATCTTGGATCTCTTTTGACAAGCGGTCTTGGAATAATGTTGCAGAGGCACAGATCCACAACGCAGAGCCCATTCCCGCTCCGAAAGTGATGACTGCACCTCCAAGGGATACGTCTTCGATCGGGAGAACCGCTTGCAAGGCTACCTGTGGACCTTGAAGGCCGAGACCGACTGCTAAGCCGAGAAAGGTGAGGAGGCCAACGGCTTTGGCGATTTGTTCTTCGAGATCGAGAGTTGTGAGAAGACCAGAGGCAATAGGTGTAAGGACGCTCGTGGCCAACATGAATGCTGGGGCTGTCAGTACTGGTCGAAAGAGCTCAGAGGGGACTTACGGTAATAGTATCCGATCCATGTAGTTCCAACACCAGAGATAATGAATGCAATCGCCAAACCACCAACCATTGGAAGGGCCAGCAAACCTGCCTTTGTAGGTGAATATCCACGCACGCCTTGGAAGTATATAGACATGTAGTACTCGGTCACAGCCAAAACTCCCTCGCAGCACGCACCGTACCACATTCCCGCAATGATACTCCTCTGCTTCAAGATCCTGGGCGGCAATAGAGCGTTGTCACCTTGACGATACTGCAAGTAGCCGAATGCCACGAATAGAAGAGCGCAAACAACGAGAGGAACAATAATCTGCCAGGTTCCCCAGCCAAACTTTGTGCCTCCCCATTGCAGCGCCATGAGAAGAAAGGTGATAGCTGGTACGGCCAACAGCGTCCCAAAGAAGTCAACCTTTTTGACCTTATCCTTCAGAGTAAGAACGGGCGCATCATGACGCGGAGGCTGTTCATGAACCCCATAAGCCGTCAAGACAAGACACAAAATGCCCAGCGGCAAATTAACACCAAAACAAGCCCTCCACGAAAACGCATCTATCAAGGCACCACCAATCGTAGGCGCAATGATGAGGCCAACGCTCTGGATCGATCCAAAGAAACTATTGGTCATAGCTTGTTTAGACAGCGGAAAGCATTGACGGAGGAGTTTGAACAGGCCGCCGTTGATGGCGCCGCGGCCTAAACCGCTGACTGCACGGCCGAGGATGAAGATTGCGGAGGATGGTGCGAGAGTGCAGATTAGAGAGCCGATTTCGAATGTGGCGATGCCGATTAGGAAGACGGCTTTGATGGAGAAGAGGGTGTAGATTTGGCCGAAGCTGGGAGGGTTAGTGGAGTGGTGGTGAGGGTATGGGGGCGTACAAGAAGACGAAGGCGCTGAGGGTCATGCCGCTGGAGTATTGTTAGAGCTGATGTGTCGGAGAGGAAAGGGCGTAAGGCTTACTATGCAGCTGAGTACCATCCGATATCTGAGATGGTCTGAAACTCGTCTGTGATGCTTGGGACAGCGACGGCGACAATGGTGAGGTCCTGTCAATGTCGTTAATAGGCCGTCGTTCATATGGGTCTGGATTAGATTACAAGTCCACTGAGAAAGCATGCGATTGCCATTGAAGCCATGGTCGACCATAGCTTCGGTCCAGTCGGATAGACTATGTTCTCCTCATCGTCACGAGGCTCTTCAATCTCCAAGGCGGAAGCCGGTCTGGATTGTTGAGTGGTGTCGTTCACTTCCATGGCAACAGGGTTCGCCAGTGGCCGTTCAGTCAGTACTTCAGAAGCCATCTTCGGATTCGCAATGCGGGTCAATGATTGAACTCGTAAGGTGAGAGCCGCCCAAAGTTTATAGCATTGTCGACTGAAAAAGATCTGCAATGTTGAGATGCACTTATTGCTGACGGACGCGTTCAAGCTTACACCATCTGCAGCGGCTAAATGGCTTCATGACGTGTTTTGGGGAAGTTGGGGGGGTTTTGAGTGTCTTGATTGATGGAATTGCGAAAGCCACTGATCTTGGATCTAACTGCTGACCAACTGCTTCATCTGGTCCGTGAATTGCACAGAGTGGTGCGTAAGTAGAACGCGTTTGATGAGGCGGCAGTTTACTATCAACATAGGCTTCCAAGTCATTCATTGGCATTGGAGGCGAACGTTATGCTCAAGAGTGCACCCCCTGTGTCCCAGCAACGCTTCATGCCCTAACCAGACGAGCCAGGCCCCTGCAGCCCTGCAAGACGAGTGAAACACGGCTGACCCTCAGTGGGGTATACCAACTGGGTCGTTTCACTCAGTGGCATGCGATACCCGACTGTTCCACGATCTTGGATTTGATCAATTAAAGACATGAAGGAATCTGTATAATCAAGATAATAATAACGCTGCAATATTAGACAGACTGCTCTTTATCATCCTTCAGCTCTTACTATCTTTGCATCCTTAGCAATCAATGCTCAGACCATGTTCCATCAGACCAATAACGGCAATGCCGTGCCGTGGCGGGCGGGCGGAATTATGCTGACCCGGGCGGTTGGGTTGCCTGGTCAGATCAATCCGAAGAACAATCTCAACTGGAACATCGACAGCAATCGAAACGACATAACGCCGTTGGCGCTGTATCGCAACGCCAAAATGTCTATCGACCAGAGAGTCCAGATTTGGCTCAGCAACGTCCAACAATCCACCGACGACCCTTCGCCTACCCCAGAGCCATACCTCGACATCCCGCCTAATCCCATGAAACGCCGTCGAGTCGATTCACTACCTCGCGAGGGCAGACTGGAGCACATGCCATCACCCAACGATCCGCTTTACGAGATCAAGAAGAGATGCTTCCTACTTCAAGCTGAACTCGACAGGAAGTACGCCGAACAGGAAAGAAATGCTTTCCGAGCGCTCAAGAAACGGGCGACCAACAACAACCAAGTGTCCTCCTCCGAGCTGCAGCATCAATACTGTAACTTTATCAGCTACAGTACAGGCAAGGTTGAACGACGGCTCATCAGCAGAAGAGTCGAGCCGATCCCGCAGCCTTTGTCAACACCATCCCGCGTAACCTCTGCGACAGGCTTGGGGTCCTCCAATTCGGCACGTCCACTCCGATCGGAAGAAGTCAAGGTCGAACCAGATACTGAACCTGTATCGTGGCCAAGGCAAATCAAACCCGAACCCGATCTCGAACCTATGCCTCCTGTGCAGATCCCACGAGATACAAGAGTCGAGCCCGTTATCGAACCCCCACAGACAACGTTAACGACCCTCCTCAATCGAATCAACGACATCTACGCCGGTCGCGGTATCTTCCCCCCCGATTTCCAACCCATCCTCGACCTCGCAAGGAAATCAAATAGCTATAAAGACTGGACCTGGCTCCGAAACGAAACTTCTAGTGATATCTTCTCTTCCCAGCGACGTGTTTTTGGTCGGGTGCCTGGTCTTGCTCAGGGCGGCAAGATTATGCACCAGGCAGCCCTATGTGCTCAATTTAACGCACCGCTGTCAGAGTGGAATATGGAGGTTATACACAGGGCTCTTGAGGTGTCTTTGAGGGACGAGAATGGCTTTGGACCTCAGCTCATCGACTTTAGATCCAGGTGAGAACCCATCTCGAGCTTTACTCAATCCCGAGCCCAATACTAATGTTGTGTCTCACAGCGCGGGTGGTGAAATCATGCACGAGTACCATTCAGATATCGATACCCCTCAACCTCCCGATTTCTGCGTCTATGTAGAACCAGCCCGTGACAAGGACCCGGTCTTCCCCGTGCTCATCAAGCATATACAGAAGAAACTTAAGAGGAAGATCTTCAACCACATCGACGTATCATCTCTCAAAGAGCAACCGATAGCCTTCCACATACACAATCTACCGCACAACACGACCCTCGAGCTTCAACGTGTACGAACCGCCCTCGCCGCACACTGGGCTTTTCTCAGGGACTTGGTGGGATTGAGAGAGATGGCCGAGGTTCTTCGCTATGGCTGGCGGGGCGCGGATCCTTCGGTGTATGAGCTTCCCGGGTTCCTCCCGGGCGTCATCATCTATAAACATAACTGGTTTCTCAGCATCTGGAAACAAGGCGAAAGGGATGCGAGGTACTATGGGATTGGCGATACGGCGACTTCGATTGGTGTTTACAAGATCATTTGTTCGTTGCAAGTTCTGCAGAATTGGGTTAAGAATGAGTATTGGCCTTGGATGCGGCGCCTTCTCTTGGGCTGGCCTTTGGATGAGGGTGGAAGGCCTATGATATAACAATGTTTTTAGCGATACCCCTAGATTGTCATGATACCCATTTAGCGTTGATTAATGCACTTGAACATCTTCTTTTGTCCTTGGCCCCAGCGTAAGGTTTATTTAGTTGAGTATACAATCTCAGATACTTCTTCTCTCGTCAAGACCTTTCCAAATGAGAACATTACATCCGTCATGGTCTTGTCGATGATCTGCTCAATCTGCTCATCGCTCGTAACCCCGACCTCTTTTAGTGTGCTCGGCAGCCCTGTAACCTTCACAAGCCTCGCGACGCAATCCCCCGCCTCCGTTTCCTCCCATCCCAATGTCTCATTGAAGACCTTGACGATCTTTGCTTGCGCCTCAGGGTTTCGCGCCTTGGTGTATCGTAGCACAGGCGGAAGCATAATACAGCTCGTAATACCGTGCATAACCTTTCCAACACTGCCGAGCTGATGCCCAATGGCATGACTGGCGCCCATATTGACTCTGTAAATGATAAAGCCCATGAGCGCCATGCGACTTCCGGCTTGACACTTGCTCACGCCGTGAACAAGCTCATCTTCACCGTCTTGTCCTCTGCCCAATCCCTCTTTATACTCAACCAATCCCTTTGCCAAGTCTCGCAATGCTTTTTCGCACCATTCTTGCACATCGGGATACTTTTTACATTCGGGATTGCATAGCGTCTCAACACAGTGGTCAACGGCACGTATTCCAGAGCTGAGCCACAATTTCTCGGGCGACGTTCTCGCAACCCATGGATCCATGAGGATTAAATCCGGCGCACCACCATCCTGAAGCGAGAAATGCTGCTTTTTCCCCGCGCTGTTAGTGCAACTCGCTGTATGGTTCCATTCTCCCGCCGATAAACTCGTAGGAACGAGAATTAGCTTCACCCCCTCTGCTTTCTTCATTTTATCCTGCGGCGCAATGCCTTTGTCTTGATCAAGAAGGTCTTCCATGTCTTTTTCGCCAAATCCAGCCGGGAGAGTAGCGGACATCAGACGCGCGACTTTGCAAGCGTCGGAGTAAGAGCCGCTACCGACGCTGATGATACAGTCTATCTTGTGCTCTGTGATCCTATGGGCAATGTCGATGACATCTGAGTATGGGGAATGAGAGCCGACGCCTTCCTTGGCGGTGGTGAGGCGGTCGCCAAGAGCTTCTTTCAGATCGGAGATGACAGATGTGTTTTTCGCGAGAGCTATGCTGTGGACTAGAAGGATGCGCCGAGAATTCCATTGTTCGACGGCGGAGATGATGTCTTCTTTGCTGTGAGAGTTGAAGATTGCGTCTGAGCCTGGACGATGTCCGCCCTCGAGCTGGGGAATGCGATATGGCTTGAATGTACCTGTCATGTTGAGGCATGCAATTTAGATGGAGCTTCAATAAGTCATGAGTCTGATGAAAGATCTATGTTTTGGACATATGAACAAGTGAGCTTTGGGTCCTTCGGGCCAAAGTGGATTAGTGACGTCTTACTTATGACGCGTTGCCGAGTTCTGAGCCACTATTCCCACTTTCTTTGCTGACTGTATCTCATGTTATCAGAGCTATAGTTAGGCCGTGATTAAAAAACATACATCTATATATAATTAACATACCAATCTGTAGCAACTGCCACACCTAGAGCAATTCCAGAGCTTATATAAGATTACTATAAAGACTATAAAATATATACTATTATCCTTATTCCTTAGTACCTTTACACTTAATTATTAAAAGGGCACTATCTAGCAAAGTAAAGTTATTACTAGCTTCTTATATCTAATAGTTTTTTAGATCCTTAGGCATATCCCTAAGCTTAATTTCCTTAAGATAATTATAATATATTTATAATTCCTTATTAGTAAGGGTTTTATAAGGTATATCTATATCTATAGTCCTTAATAATTAACTTAATATTATAATAAAAAGATTAGTAGTTAATTTATTATTATTATTATTATCCTAATCTTATAATATTACCTTTAGTATTTTAGTATTTTTACCTACTAAGTTATCTTTAGGTAAAGGGTTAATTAACTTATCCCTAGCTAGGTTAGAATTAAAGTTATTTACAACTTCCTTTAGGCACTAAAAATAATTCTAATATAATTAAGGATTAACAGTACCAGGCTTATAAAAATCGCCTTTTTCCAATTAATATATACCTATTATTATAGATAATTCCTTTATAATATTAATAATTACAGGTACTAATAAAAAAGGTAGTATTAACTAACTTTAAAATAGCTTATAAAAAAAGGTAATTAATATAGTTATAGCCTTACTAATTTTAGAGCTTTTAATTAGCCTAAAATTTTAAGATTTATCTTAAACTAGTAAATTATAAGTTACTTTTACTGCTATAGCTTTTTTAAATACCTTAACCTATTTAATAAGTATTAGGTTATAATAAGTTATCTTACTTTCTAATTACTTTTTAAGCCCTAATACTCCTTTTAGGTATTTTTTTAGCTTAATAAAATAAAAATCTAATAAATAATTATTTACTATATTTATATCTTAAACCTTAAAGTCTAATAGCTTTAAAATCCTCTAGAAAAAGTTAACTTTTAAGATCTTAATTAATACCTTTATAGTTAAATATAACTAAATCTTATAACGGTATAAAAGACTATAAACTACCTTAAAAGAGCATAGATTTTTATACTTTTTATTAGGCTTTTTCAAGAGGGCTTTATTTAAGGTTAATTTTTACTTTTTAAGCTATTTAATAGCCTTAAAATATACTATATATTTTATATTTTTATATAAAAGTTTATAAGTTATCTTAAGGGCTCTAAACATAGCCCTAGCTTTCTTTAAGGTAATAATAAAAGACTAATAAATCCATAGCCATTACAAGGCTTAAAAAGCTATAAATAAGTCTCCCTAACTAGACTAAAGGAATAGCTTTATTATTAAGTAAAGCGACTTTATTATAGATATTATATAATAACTAAAGTAATAAATCTTATTAATAAAGCACCTTATAAGCTTTTCTTTTTATAGTAAAATCTATATATTAATAGTATATTTTATAGCCTTTTAGGGGTATTTTCTAAGGCTTTTAAAGTTATCTAATTTCTTATTAAAGGTCTTATAAGAGGGGCTATTAATAAGTTAGTACTAATAGTTAATAAAGATTATAAAGGCCAGATCCTTTTATATCTTATTAAATCTAGCTTTTCTTATTGCCTTTTTAAAATAATACTTTATCTTTATTATAATATTTATATTAATATACTATAGGTATAAAATATAAGGAATTTTATCTATTAGGTAATATTTATTAAGCAATTTTATAAAGGCAAGTTCTTAATTTATTATAATAATCCTGGCTAGTATAATATTATAATCTTAAAGAAAAAGGGCAAATTTATATATAACCTAACTATATTAAGCTTCTAACTCTTTATTAAGAAATGCAGTAATAATATAAAAGGTCTTTTTATTAAGGGTTTTATTATAAATATTAAATAGTAGTATTTTAAAGTAATTAGTTTTATAAGTAGTATCTATTATTAAGACATCTAGATATTTCTTAAGTAGTAAAACTTTAGATTTTAAAGTAATAAAAAGATAAAGAATATAGTTTTTAAAATCTCTAAGATTATATAAAATAAATAACTCTAAATTTAGCTAATTATAAAGCTATTAAATAGGTATATAGCCTATAAGCTCTTTTAATTAGTATTAGTAAAGGAGGTTATTAATATTATGCCAGGTAGCTGCCTAGACTTCTAGATCTTGCCTAGTCTGTAATTTTATTATAATTTAGCAAGGTATAACTTTAGAATTCTAGTTATAAATAATAAACTTATAGTACTTTATAATAGCTTCTTTTTAATATCTTAGGAATAAAATTAAATTATTTAGGGCATAGTTATAAGAATTAGCTAAGTCTAACTAAATACTCTTAATTTATTACTTTCTACTTAGTAGCTACTTTATTATAATATAAAATAGGCAGTTATTTGCTAAGTTAGTAATACCTTTATACTTTTTAGACTTATAAATGCCTTTAATTAACTAATTAATAAAAACCCTGCCTTTAGTATAGTAATATAGTAATCTTTTTAAATAAGTTTGCTATATTATAAGGCTATACCTGGATTCCTTTATAGCCTTATAAAGTTAGGTATTAGCCTTAGTATATAAGGGATAAATAGTACTATAAATAGCCTTTATTATATATTAAAAATTACTATATTTAAAGGTTATAATAGCTTTAATTAACTATATAAATCGTAAGTATTTTCCTTTAATAATATTAAATAGAGATAGCGGTAAAGGTTAATAGATAATTAGGTTAGTTTTTAGTAGGGAAATCTAACTTTAGCGTCCAGCTACAATAACGTAGGTCTTATATAAAATTAGTATATTAATTATACATAGATATATGTTTTTTAATCACGGCCCTATAGTTATGCTATACATTGTGCTATATAGCATTGATTAGGTATTTCTCTAAATATAGCACCTAGTGATAAGGCTATAAAAGAGAAATTAGTAAATAGTTTAAGTTGTATTCTATGCCATTGAAGGCTCTTGCGGAAATGGCAGTCTGGGAATTGATGGGCGAGCATAAGCCACCATTTGGTGCCGTTTCTTTGCTCCTTCTAATGCCTTTCGGACCCCGAATCGACCGTATTAAAGACATGGCTACCTTAAACTTAACAGCTTCTATTCTTTGGCAACTGGTGGAAAACCAAAGTCTGCCGCCTCTTGCTTATGCTGGTGTTATTGACGTACAAGATACTGCTATTATGACTGTAGCTACTGTAATGAAGTCTAGAAGTTAGAAAAGAATAGAAACTCCATCAATCTCTACATATATAGGGTAGATTTATACTGAGATTATATTAACCCTCAGCAATTGTGTTCTTTGGCGTCATTAAAACGACCTCTTGTAGCTGAAAAAGCCTGGATGAGAAATTGTGGATCGCAAGAGCGAAATAAACGAAGATACGAGCGTTGCGAGACTTCAGCGGCCCCTTATACCAGCTGCCTGATTATGAGCTAACCCAATTGGACTGTGACAGGGCTCGACTTGGCGAGACAAGCTCCAATCAATATTTGAACCCTTTCTTGGAGTCCGAACTAAACGACAACCCGACCGGAGCGACGACGAGATGACATTTGGCGGGGTGAGACTTACGTCAACCCGAAGTCCGAAGGCGGCTCCGGTATAAGCTAGACTTTAACTACGGAGTATTAGATCTTGCATATGCGCCTCTCGACATGTATAAAAACAAAGCCTGCGTCTCTCGTCCTTGAAACTTGCCTGTACACAGCTGGAAACCCGCATCGCAGAACTACCCTCTGCAACCATGTCGACTCTTCCAGACGGGCTCATCGCCTTCGGTCCAAACACAAATTGCACGTTAGATCTGTGTCCTCTTGAGGCAAGCATCTTCCGCTACCGCCCATCCGTCCCAGCCAACTCCATCTTTATCGGCATCTTCGGCCTCTGCTTGATAGCACATACAATCCAAGGCGTCTTGACCAAATCATGGGGCTTCATGGCTTGTATGGTCGCCGGTTGTGTTTTGGAAATTGCTGGTTATGCCGGCCGTATTGTCCTCTACAACAATCCCTTTAGCTTCAATGGATTCCTCGCACAGATCAGCAAGTTTCTTTCTATTCCTTATAGTAACTCCGCGGGCATAACTAACATCTGAACCTCTCTCATTTTATAGTCTGCATTACCATTGCGCCCGTCTTCTTTTGTTCCGCTATTTACGTGCTCTTGTCCCAGGTGTAAGACACTTGACCGACCTATGGCCCCATCCTCAACGTCAGCCTGCTGACGATTCGCAGCATCTACCATCTCGACCGATCTATATCTCGATTCGATCCTCGCGTCTTCTACTGGATGTTTATTCCATGTGATATAATTTCCTTGATTCTTCAAGCCGTTGGCGGCGCCTTCTCAGCCACTGGGACGACTAAAAAGGACGTAGATACTGGAGTCGACATTTCTCTGGCTGGTCTTATTTTCCAGGTCATCACCCTTGTGCTTTTCTGCTTTCTTTTTGCCGACTACTTGCTTCTGGGTCGAAAGTCAAACCTAGCACGTTCGGGTATGACGAAAGCGATGGTGGTCTTCCTTACTTTCCTCTTTCTTTCTATACTCTTGGTTCTCATTCGATGCACGTTCCGTATTGTTGAACTGCATGAAGGTTATTTCAGTCACTTTTTCCGCCAAGAAGGGGAGTTCATTGGTCTTGAGTCAGCGTGAGAACTGTCCATTTTTAAGCGTTCAAATCAGATGCTAACAGACCACTAGAGCTATGTGTGCTGCCGTTATCTGCCTCAATATAGGCCATCCAGGCAAGATTCTCGCCACGAGAACAGGCAAGCGCAGTGAACCACAGTCGCTATTCTCGATTGAACTCAATGACGGCGCCACACTATAGCCCATTTGTGCAAACATTGCGTGTTACTAGATGCGGCGAGGGAACAAGACAAAGGCTGAGAATAATGGTACTAGAATGGTTAAATAGACTGATAAAGAAACAATAGAGAATTATAAAAGATACAGTAAGTATATAATATTTAAGTAATGAATATAAGTTTAATAATAATTATTTTCTTATTTTATTTTTAGAAAACTCATTATTAAATTCTTGGGCATCTAAAGTCCAAAGTGTTAGGGGATTTTCACTCTTGAACGTACGGAGTACATAGAGGCCAGTATCCACTACAATATCCCGCTATAAACCTTGAAAGCGCCTCTTCACTGTTAGTCATGCCCCTGAACAAAAACTAACTAGCCTATTTTACATTTAAAACCAGGGCATACTGGAAATACTATTCTCCCTTGTTATCCCCATAACCACGACTCTTCCATCTTCTCTTCAAAGTCATCACATACCTCAATCATTACCCATTACCCGATTCATGCTGGAAAAAGCACATTCTCGTCAAAAATACTCGCCCAAACCTACAGCCATTGTCTTTTCACAATGTCAGATAGTCAGACCATCTCTAGCACCCGACGAAAGCCGCATTTCAAGTCACGCACAGGCTGTCGAACTTGTCGTTCCAGGAAAGTCAAGGTAAGCAGTCCATTCACCAAATTGCAACAGCCACGCCTTTATGAGAACCTAATTCTGTATCAGTGTGATGAAGAGCGTCCCTCTTGCCGCAAGTGTCTCATGAGGAGCCTGCAATGTGACTATCTCGACACAGACATCAGACCGAAGCCCAAGGCCGACCGCCCCAAGAGCCTTCTTGACGTGGAATTGATGCATCACTTCACCATCTCGACAGCCGTGACGCTTGCCCCTGACGCCATCGTGCGTGATCTATGGAGAACCGATATTCCTCAAATGGGATTTGCCACAGACTATGTTCTGGACGGAATCACCGCCCTTGCTGCTCTACATTTGGCGCGGTACGACTCCAATCGACGAGAGGCGCTTCTAGCTCATGCATCACTGTGTCATACCAACTCCCTGTCAAAGGCATTGCCTCTCATCACGCATGTCACGTCGCAAAACTGCAGCCAGCTGTTCATATTCGGCATCTTAACGCTGTTTTTCAACCTGGCTAAGCCTATAGAAAAGGAAGACTTCTTCCTTGTTGGGCGTGGGGTAGTGCCAGAGTGGCTTTATCTCCTTCGCGGCGTTGATACCGTTGTCCAAGGCCAGGATGCTATCATGTTGTCATCCGTCTCCTTAATATACAAAACATCCTTGGCAGCTTTTGACTTTTGGCACGACCATTCACCCGAAACCTTTGATCCACTCAGTCAACTACAAAGCCATATTAATGGAATTCCCGACGCGGGAAACGAAGCGAAAAAGAAAGCCCTCAATCAAGCGGCGTCGGCTCTCACTCGAAGCTATACTTTCCTCTACGGCGATCAGTTTCAGGCACAGGACAAGTTTAGAGGGTTTTATATGTGGCTGTTCGAGATCAGCGATGAGTTCCTCACATTGCTGAGCAATGCTGATCAAGAAGCACTTTGTGTGCTTGCCTTCTATACGACGATTATTAGAGAATTGGAGAAGTATTGGTGGGTTCAAGGTTGGGCGGCACATCTAATGAATAGAATCTTTCTTTCACTGGATGGAGAGCATAGGTTATGGATCAGATGGCCCATTGAGGAAATCGGTTGGGTTCCAGGTTGTACTTTTCGTTAGTAGTGTTAATTGTACGGGGCTATAGTTTTGAAGTATTTGGCTTATATCAAGTTCAGTGCACTGGAGATGCTCAAATTCCTTATTCAGGTACCAAACAGTAACTTCAAAGCATTATTCAAGCAGGCATCTCCAGTCATAGCTTTCATGCCCTGAGTTGCTAGGCTGTATTCCCGCGTCCTTGCTTACTGTATGTCATGGCCTTGCGCTATAATAAACTTATACCTTTTTTGTGAAAGGCCTTTGAGACTTTTACATTATACAAGT
This sequence comes from Fusarium marasasianum, assembly GCA_022833035.1. Classification (NCBI taxonomy): domain Eukaryota; kingdom Fungi; phylum Ascomycota; class Sordariomycetes; order Hypocreales; family Nectriaceae; genus Fusarium; species Fusarium marasasianum. Next base: position 104,915 of record JAJEQZ010000022.1, read on the forward strand.
CCACTATTTTGCAAGGCGATCTCTTAACTTATTTCACTGTCGCGAATGTTATTGCTCGGTTTGCTGATGGGTGGCCTGATCAGTCCATTCCAGACTGCTCACAAAAGGTTGGAACTGCAGAATGAGTAGGAGATACTGCATACTTTGTTGCTATGGCCTAGGCTTTCAGCAAGGCGTTTTTCAGAGTGTTTTACAAAGCTTTAGGGCATCACAAGAACACGCTGCCCATGTGGTCTATAAGAGCTCAATCAGGGCTAGACAAGTCTAAATGCTTATTTTAGTTGTTGCGTAACAGTCATCTAGGAGTCCTGTATATCAGTAAGTCACTAGATTGTGGACCAGCATTAGACTCTACTCAGTGAAACAGATCAAGGTCATACAGTTTGAAGAGAAACGCCCCTTGTTTGTGCAACTAGGCTGTGCATACTATTTGTGGCAGACGTTGCGAATTGAAGACGCTGTGAAACCCAACATAGCCAAGTGTTCCAGTCTACAGTGCCAGCCGATAGAAAACCACAAGAATCCCTTGAGGAGCCCAGCGTGATTGTAGCACAGGTTGCTTCGTCAGCACAGTGCTCCGTCAAGTCGGGGTGTTGTACAAAGACAATGCCATGTGATGCAACATATTTGGACAATTCTCCAGATCTGTGATAGACACAGCCTGGTAGCACATGTTTCAGGAAGAGGCATAGACAAAGGTTATGCAGCTGCATAGCCGCGTCAGATAGGTTACTATTATTGTAATCAAGTCCTGCAAAGTCACACAAAGTCACACAGATCCTGGCTGTCCGCGATCTCATCGATTCCTTGCGGCTGTGTCTGCACGCTGTACCTGTGTCCTAGCTAGCACCATATCCTTTATTAAGAGGGCTATTTGAGCATCTAGAACCACTGCTCTTGGCCCCAGTTCCACTAGCATCTTCATTTCCACTCCCAATCATCAATCTGCTTCATGATCTTGTCTCACACCTCAATCATACGTGATTTCCCTTTCAGAAAACATGACTATCGGGGATTTCTTTGACTTCGACAAGACCGAATATGCACATCGCATATGCTACTACGATATAGACCGTCTCCGCAAGCAGGAGATCGTCAAAACCCGTCAGATTACAGCTGCAATATGTAGTGCCCACATCGGGGGCTGGGGCGCCATCGCATCCTCTGGGGGCACTCTCGTGCTCAGTGCGATCGCAATCCGTCGTGTTCACGTAGCAGAGTCGAAGCTGGAGCTCATCCGTGCAGAGCTCAAGAAGCGAGATGCCCCTCTGCATAAACTACAGAAACGAGATATCTTGATCCCCTTGGGAGCATGCGTTACGGGAATGGGCGTTGGTCATGTGTTTGATCAGGCCGCTATTCATGTCACCCACACCTGCGCTCCGGGCCTGTTTCCGAGTGACTCTGTCGCGCATGCATTTTCTATGAATCCTGGTGATTCCATCAGCGGTGCTGCGCATGGGGCTGCGCAACAACTCCACGAGATGGGCCACGCCATAGTGAGCCTGGACAATGGGGTTTCAGCAGCTCAGGATCTTGCGAGGGTCGCCATATCAGTTCCTCAGACGTCTGTTGAAGAAGCTGTCGGATTTCATACTGGTATGGTTGCAATGCAGGCTGCTGAGAAGGGTGTTGCTGGTGTGGCGTCTAGCAGCCTGGCAACGCAGGGCATGAAAGCCATGACTGGAGATGCTGATCAGATGGATGGCTTGCAGAACTATTGAGCGAGCTGGTTTTAAAGCAATCTGATCGGTCAACGACAATGGTCGCTCTGGGTTCAAAGTTCGGAGGTAGTTGATGAAGAGAATGACAAGTTGGAGGGGTTTATTTAAAGCACTTTGGGGTATGTATCTATGACCAGATCTTGATCGACGAGCAGAATTTACTATTCGCTTGCTTTGACTTTCTGTCGAGTTGCAGATATCGGCGCTTCGTTTCTAATATCTGCAACTATTCAAGGAATGCATCAGCTTCAGTGCTTCATACCTGAGCAGGAGAGGTGATTTATCATTTGCGATTCGACTTTCTCTATATTATTCAACTTGTCATCTAGTCTGCCTCTCTTCTACTACTTCCGTCCTCCTTGTGTCTAAACATATATCATGGCAAGTAATGCCATTCCACATTCACCCTAGCATCATCCAGGGTGCCGAAAACTCTAAACGCGCCCGTAGATAGATCCATCGAGTTTTCGTTTACACAGACATAACAAGCGTCGACAATGGTGACGTCGATCGATAGCCCGATATGTCGACCAGAAGTTGCAGTGACGCGAATCTTTTGACCGCATTTGCTCCGATCATACCTTCTGTAATCCAGAGCGACGACGAAGTCGGTGTCGTGGCTGACGGTTCCGCAGTCGCCCATTATACCGTTTTGGAAAACCCACGTTGCGGAGCCACCGGTGAAGATTTGTGGTTGTTCGTTGGCTGGTGCAGCGGAGGTGCTTGGATTTTCTTCGGTTGTTGACGGTAGGATAGTGCTAGACTCTGAGATTTCTGTAGGTATTGAATGTTCTGTTGTCTCCTTGGTCGTTGACGGCAGAGCCGTGCTTGTTTTCGAGAACTCTGTTGCTCTTGAGACACTCTCGGTGTTGGACGTCGTGGTGGCGGAAGCGATTTCGGCTGAAGAAGAGTCAAGGGAGACCGCAGAAGAATTATCATTTTCGGGGTGCGACTGGGTAGTCTCGGTCGAGGACGCGATCCAAGTAGCCGTTAAGGCAGCATCAGATAGAGAGCTTGTCGAACCCAAAGAGCTTTCAGTTAATGTCTGACTCGACTCAGGCTTGCAAGGACCAGCAGCTACACTCTAGACACCAATAGCCAAGCCAAAAAGGGCCGTCGATGCCCTGAAAAAGTACATGATCGCTCAGAAGGCGGAAATAGGGAAGAGGAAATCCTCGGTCGTTCATAAGGCGGATTCTTCGATGTAAATAAATATTAAAATAGGAGTTGCCAAGCCTTCGCCCCAGAAGCTATTGCGAACTATCGATTGCAATTTAATTCAGGGAACTAAATAAAGCGCCTCCATTCGTTCAAGCGGATCTAGATCGGTAGCCTGAATGCACTAAAATTCCCGATCTTGCCCTGTAAGCTAACTTAGCTCAGCACCAGCGACCAGCTATCCCATACATCTGCCACTCACTCGGTCGCTCCAATTACATGCTAATAAAGGGTTCAAATTCAGAACATACTGATTATATTACTTACGCTTCACTGCAGAGACAATCCTAGTTATAATCATGCTCCTTCTTGCAGGGAATAATTGCAGTATCAATGCGGTCTGAAGACGTAACAGATCGTCAAATCGAAGAAGTAGAAGCAGTTGCCTCAATCATCCTTTGCTGTTCATGAGCCACTCGTTCGCGAAGTTTCAAGACACTTGTAGCATAAGGCCAAGTTTTGTAATCACGAAATTCAGCAAGTCGCTCAGCATCCACTTCAAATCTGGCATGTCGAATATCTCGAAGCACCTTCAAATCATCCGCCCAATCTGGGAGGCTTTGAAAGAATCGATCGCGAGCGCCCCAGCCTTCGCCACGATAAGTAAGCCATCGTTCAACGGTATGATTCATAGGAACATGGATGTCGACATCCAACGCCCGCAGACCAGTACTCTCCCTGGACATCATAGTCCATAATGCTCTCCAGGCAGCCCGATCGACGACACCTGGAATGTTGACGGATGGGCCGAGGATGAGATCTAGGTGCAGAAAGCGCAAGGAGTGCCAACTTGGACCTTGATTCAATCTAAACGCCGATAAATGCGGTAGGTACGTAAACGAAAATGCATTGTGCGAGAGCAGAAAATGAGCGGCCTCAGCATGTATAGCCTTACAGCTCAAGAGGAGCTCTGAGCTTTTCCATTCTGTGCTAGGAGCAGTACTTTGTTCATTCGCAATAAAGGCTCCGAAACTACCAAATGCCACTGAATGTTTCGGTTCTATCAACTCCGGCTCTGCCGGTATATCAGGTAGCAAGATCATGTCCAGAGGTCGCCAAGCTGAAGCCAAGGGATTAGCAAGGTCTGATTGAGAACTTGTGTGTATCTTCAACGGCCAAGGCTCTCGATACGAAGCAACACGGGCCACAAAGTGATGACGACTGCGGTTGTAGATGGGCGCATAGATGAACCTCTGACCAATGCAGTACTCCCATATGCGCAAGCGCACTTGCAGTGGTAGTCGGAATAGACACGATTGAGGCTGCTCGTGTTGTCTCGATTGAATGCCTGTCGGCCTTGGAATTGGTGTATTGAGGCCAGCTATCAGGTCTTGATGGTTTTTGCGGTGTTTTCTAGACTTGGCCTTGCGCCGAATGCCATGCACGATATTCTGTGGAAGTTGGCGTGAATAGTTCCAAACATCTTTAAAAGGTAGCCCGCAACCACAGCAGCATAGCAAAAAGGTCAATGGCATGGAATAGAACTCGAATTTGTCGTCGATTCTTCTCTCGTAGCTTTGCCACCAGGTGTATTGTACATGGCTTGGATGCTGCGGCAGATTTGGCATTCTGTGGGTGATAGAATGGCTGGGATGTATAATGGAAGTTACAGGTACAGAATGAAGGCTTGAAAGGTTGCTGGAGAGAGAATGGCAACTCAGAATATTCAGATGGGCATAATAAGAGCGGAATTGGTTCCATTACCCGTCTGACATATCGCAATCGGTTAGGTGCCGCTAAGCCTTCACTAGTCGAGCACAGCCACTGGTAAGGCTACTCCAACCAATGCTGATCAGGCAGCCTTTGCCATGAGTCACCAAGACTCGATGACCGTGGAACTGTCAAACATGGACAAAAGATGACTCGAACTGCAAATACAGTCGGTGATTTTATAGACACAATGCTAGACCCTTTAAATGGTCCCCTCCGCACCCCACGAAGTACAACGTCTATTCTTTGCCGTCACAAGCGCCCTTTTTAATTCCTAGAACTTAGTGCGCCCTCGCATCAGTCCGGTATGTCTTATCGTCTTCAGAAACAAACCAACGGCGAACCTGCAAAAATACAAAAATGCACATTCTACTCATGGTATCGCCCATGCAGCCACTATAAGCAACGCTACTGTACCAGATACCGAACACCAAGACAGTGCTGTACCTGCGCCGACCCGCGGCCACTGCGTCCAGACGGTCGCTACCCACGGTACATCGACGGCACAGGCTGGGAGCGTGATGCGCCACGGTGGGCAGGCTATTGTGAGGGATGTCAGAAAGCAGAGAAAGAGTACGATATACTTCGATCGGCGATCGTTCTTTGTGAACACTGGAGAAGAGGGTATTGCAAGGGTTATGGGGTTTGTTGTATGTGCTCAGATACCCGGCCGCAGTCTTATGATGGTCTTTATCCGCTGTATGTTGATGGGATTGGGTGGGTGTATGGCGCGACGAGGTGGCAGTTTTACTGTCAATTCTGCAAGGATGTGCATGGGATCGAAGCCCATGGGAAAGAAGATACTTGAATTCATGGTTTCTATCACTACAAAGAGCAGTATTTTGTGGCGGTTGAATACGAGTTTCTCGAGTTTTATTTCCCAGGATTGGTGCAGGGTTCAGACACGAGCGAAGTTGGTCCTTGATAAGATGTGATTGGTTCATCGTCTAACAACGAAAGCACTACCGTTTTGCTACTGTGAGGCAAAACTCTATCTGAAAAAGCCACTGGATTCAAAGCGCGCCAATAGATTGTTATGAACTTGATGGGATGTCAGCCACCTCCCACATTACGACAATCTTCCCTGTATATACTGTGCGTATACGTAAGACTCTAAACCTTCTCCTTTTCTTCGAAACACATGGTGAGCTTAGTAGGACTGTCGCGTGAGCTCTTAGAGGTTTGATCAAGCTATTTGATAGTTACAGTTTTCGCCGCAATGTGTACTTCTGAGCCCGTCTTCAATAAAATAACACCTTCGAGGACTTTACGGTATATTTACAATTAATGAAAGGCTATATTAACTTCGAGGCCTAGAGTAAGAGGAATATCAGAGCCCCCGACACAAGGCCGTTAATTGTGATTCCTTCGTTTTTAACTTTGAGGCTTGTGCATGCCCGAAATTTAAGAGCCAACAATACGGAATACACAATCCCCGGATTCTTTACCGTCTACTAGTCTACTAGGTTCAATCTACTGTCGTCTAAATGCCTCACTTCAAGCCACCAAAAACACACCCTTTGCTAGCCGAACCAATTGATATACAGACAATAGTCAGTGCCTAGCTCGACCAAACTTCCCTTGTTGTGATACCCCCTACGAGATGCGTCTCTCCTGCAGCCGATGGTCAGGCTCCATTCTGGTAAGCACTAATAACATCCCAACGCCTTTCACTTAGCTTCTTCTGGGAAGGACTCAGTAATGATCGTCCGGGGATGTTTTAGCGCTAAGGCTGAAATCTGGAGTTGCGGAGATTGAACGCTCTCTGCTGTGGTCGTATATGAGTAGGCATTTGCCCTCCCTCGATCAGCGTGAGTTTACTCCTCTTATAGTCTGGTTTGAAAGAATGAAGCGACCGCCATGGCAGTTTACTACGAGAGCAGCTGGTCCATTCTAAGTACTATCGGCTTGGTAAACTTCTTCTTCGCCTGGATTGTGATTGGTATCACTAGGCTCTCATGGCTATCGACTATCCCTGCGATTGTGTCTGCGGCCGGTGCAGTCGCAAATGGCCTCTGCTACTACGCATGGTACATGAACTCTGGCAAGACAAAGACAGCTAGTGCTTACGCCGTCGCGGATATCCTTTGGATGGTAAGTTGGCGACTTGGCATCTTCACGCGCCAGGTCGAAGATTTGGCTAACTGGCCCAAGATCCAAGAGGCAGGGCTGTCCTTTTACAGCTATATCATACTCAAGCAAGTTCTGCAAAACAAGGTTCGACGGATATTTTTGATCCTGTTCTGGTTCTTCATGCTATGTATCTGCATGACCAGAATGCTACTTCTGGTTTATAGAATCAAGTCTATTTTCACGGGTGAGGAAGCATTTACGGACGTGGTGAACGGAGCCCACGTTGGTTACTTCTTCTCGCTAGCTTCTGTCGAGTGCCTCAGCGCCTTCTTCCTCCTACAAGTATTTGTTAAGGCCAAGAAGACATCCGAGCAGCTTTCACTTAGGTCGGACTTTTCTCGATATCTTATCCGAAGTACCGAGTTACGGCTGGCATGTCTGGCGTTGATCGGTATCTCAAGGGCAATTACCTTTCTGTTCCACCCTCCAATTAGCGGAGCGGCAAGTATCTCAAGTCAGATCGATGTATTTTTATACACACTTGAATGCCTCTTTCCCGTCGTTTTATTGTGAGTACCTTTTTATATTCATGGCAGCTACTGGGTGCTAATTACTCATGGGAACAGTATCGACCTACTGGCCTCGAAGTTGACATTCACTCACGGTTCTCACAACGAGTCATATCACCTGACGCAAAGAAGGACTGTTGGTAGAGAGCGACTTCCATCAGTTGATAATGCGTCCTTTGCACGCCCTGTAGATCTGGAGCATCAGAATGACGCTCAGTCTAAGGAAATCACACGTTTTACCACCCGGAACTGGACGTCATCATCCTCGAGAGAATCGAGACATATAAACACTGACAACGGCTCAAATACAAGTCAGGTGGGCATTTTCAAGACGATCACCACTACAGTTACAACCAGTGTTTAATAATTGTAGGAGATAGTGGGATGGCCACTGACTTGATACTAAGAAGCTTAGAGAATTGAATATAGCTTGGAGGTCCTTGTTTCTAATAGTAGGAAAATAATAACTATTCTTACTAATTTACTATATTACTATATATTATAATTTATTCTTATGAAAGCTTATATCAAGGAAGTCTATTTATTATATACTTAATAATTAAGTAATGTAAACAAGTAGATATTGTAAGAATTAAGCATTACTTATATCCTCCTCGTATAACATTCTATATTAAACTCTACCTAAATATCACCTGTATCTTCTGCGTTGCGCAGTTGACCCCGACCAGTAAAAGTCATCCTCAAGTAACGGAATGCTCACGCCATACATCTCCTTGACCCTGAAATGCCTGGAAACCGAAAACGGCGCATCTTTCCATAGCTCAGTATCATCCTGCTTCCACGGCAAATGGATGTCAAACCGCTCTAAATGTCCCATCGCAACCAGCGATGCAAGCATGTCTCTCTCCATCCCCACAAACTGTGCTCTCCCATCACCAGATAGCCAGACCACAATCCGCAGCGTCCGCAGATGCGATAGTTTGACGAGCTCGGCGCAGACTTGATTCCATAGCATTTCAGTCTCGGGAGCTGGGACATCCAGGGAAATGTCCCAGGCTTGAGGGTGGCTATCGTAATACTGACTTACACCAGCATATAGATGCCATCCGACTTCCATGTGTCGCATGGAAGCAATGTGCTGCTTTGGAAGCATAGTGTCCAGCAATGTGAGCGCTGACTTTGAGCTGGCTTGCCCGAATCCGAAGCAGAAGGTGTTATCGGAGTAGAGGTATGAGATGGACTCCATGTACCTAGGGACTCAAGTCAGTATTACTTCATGATGAAACTGGGAGGGTACATACACTGCGCGACATACAAGCGGGACTCTCAAGAGTCCTCTCTGCGGTAGCCACTGATAATTCTCAGACTCGAACACAGATTGCCTCAGTCTGCCACGATGCACAGTCAAGTGTACCTTGTGACTCCCCACGACAAGTCGCCAGATCTGCGCACGCACCTCTAGCGGCAATTTGCTAAACAGCAATGATCCCGATTGCGCATCTTGTAGCGAGCCGATAGTAGAGAACTTTTCTTCCAGCGATTGAGTATAGGGCACACTCCAGTCGCGAGGGTCAAAGATGGGCTTTGGCTCCCACGCGTTATCTCTGTGCGTATCGGGATGCAGCTTTCTATGCATCTCCTCAATCTCGCGCGGCGTCAGAGGTTCGTTCGGGAGTTTGGCGCCACGATACTTGTACTTAGCATCGGTGTTTCTACCGAGTAAACGATTTAAAAAGTCCATGGTGCCGGTGTTTAGTGGTCTTTAGTATGAATCGGGTGGGGAAGATGTCGCCCAGCGTGGTATGCAATTGATTGATGAGGGAAATGGTCCGATAGGGTTGTCTCTCCTTTTATTGTCGCTGCAAGTTGGCTGCATACCGGTAGTTAAGTAATAAAGAGACAAGTGCACTATCAGTCTGCCAGAAACCGTGATGGGCGGCCTCAGACTTGTTGAGATGCAATGCCCAACGATGCAGAAGGCAAGAAAAACGCCCAGTTCATGTCGATCAGAGTCATGCCTGCGGCTAAAAGCCTTGGGCTAACTGGAGGCCAGCGCTTATCTCGGCTTCGGCAAGATAGCGTCAGATTAGTTCCACGCTTCGGGTCTCCATTCCGCCCTGCATCGGTATGCACTCCCAAGCAGTCCTTACCAATTCGGGGTAACTATCATAAAATTCCATGGGCGTCTTGCATGTATTCGTAGTGTAAGTGTAAGAACTAAGCCCAGTCAACTACATGATACTTAGTAATGGATAAAATATGAATCAAGGCAATATATAATAAATCTAGATACAGTCCCATACTAGATGTTTCTATTTCTGAGAGGATTGACAGAACTTGCTCCCTGGAGGTAATTATTAAGCATCCTCTCCTCCTCAGCACTGCACACATTCGTGGACCGCCCGCGACGAAACTCGTCACCAAAAGGCTGAACAACTGTAGTCGAGGCTCTCGACAGACCCCGCAGCTCATCAGCTTCGCCTGCCCATCTCCCACCAAGTATTTCCACGTGTTCCAGGACAACATCACATGGACCTTCAACACGGCCCAGGTATTCTCCGAGTTGGCCAGCTTTTAATCTAGCCCCGACCAGATGCAACCGTTTCAAACGCGTGTTATGTGCTCCGGCAAGGAGTTCATTTAAACTGCGTAAGTTAAAAGAATTGATGGTGAGATCCTCGAGACGAGAAGGCTCGAGCAGCGCTGAGAGGAAGTCTGAAACTAACTCCAAGGCATCCTCTTGATGGTCGAAGAACCATCCCGTCATGGCTTCTTTCGCTGCTTCAATATGGAGAGTTTGCAAGTCCCGAAGCGATTTGACGAGTGTAAGTCGCTCAGAGGGAGACATGGAGAGATTGGCGTAGCTACAGGGCGCAGAGCACCGGAGTTTCAACTCTCGCAAGGTTACTCCCGCTTTGTATATCTCAACTGGAAGTCTGTGTAACAAGTCGATTGGTGGTTTGAATTCAGGGTCGGGGTAGAGATCTGAAGCGTCTGACCAGGTATGAGGTCTCAACATGACTGTTCGTAGAGATATGCGGTAGTCTCGGTCGACAAGATAGCCATCTCTCTTGAAAATATCGTCTTCGCCATCGGTGATTTCTAACCTATCGGCATGAGGCATTCTCGCTATGGCGGATGCAATAGTGGAGAGGAAGGTCCCGTTCTCTCGCATTTGCTGTTGCGCTTCAAACAAAAGCTGATATTCACGATGGGCATCTGTTAAGATTTTCCGATATTCGAGGCGTTCATACGAGTCCCACTGCAGGTTTCCATCTGCGTTATAAATTGGCTCCCAAGCAGAAATCATATTTTTTCCCAGTTCAAGCACTTCGTAATTGACCCAATCGGGCACGTTATAGGATCTCCTCTTGTGCAGATCGTCCGGGATCACATTTTTCAGGTGGTCAAGATATTGGCTCATACCTTCCATGTGAGAATAGGCGAAGTGGCTGAGGTCGGCTGCCATGCGTTGATCGTAGTATGGGAGCTTGACATGAACGCTGCGCACCCCAGAGCTGATCAATTGGTGATGAGAAACATTCCTCAAGCGCTCCAGAGACGCCTCGGTCAAATCGACAGTTATTTCCGGGATGAGCAGCGGTGAGGCCCACTGGCAGAAACGTCGGCACGTCAATCGGATAGAGCGGATGTCATCGACGCGAGCAGCCGTCGGTTCATCGGGATCCCTTGCGTGGAGCAGAAAATCGAATATACGATAGACAAGCTCTGGAGGTGTAGTGTTGATTGAAGCTGCAGGTCGTGGCTCTGTGTGGAGAATCATGATTGATGATGTAGGATGAACATTCTTGTGTAAGGATCTGCTGAACGGTATATAAACCCTATTGCCGTAGGCCCTAATGTAGGGTCCTTATGTTTTCAATCCTACCTACTTATTTGGCATAGTGGTTCTGTACGACATGATCAGTACGGGGTCTCAGCGTTTCTCAAGGCGGTGAAAGCGCATGTGGATTCGGCTTAGTTAGGAAGAGGAAACGCAAGGTTGTATTCTTGACAAAGCGACACAGCTAGATAAATTATAGTTTAAATAGAAAAACATTACTAAGGATAAGAGTATCTCAAAAGTACTAAAGTCATTTGTCCAGGCCTCGGGGGAGTATTCTTTTAATGGTTTATAGAAATCTAATATTTAGCACTCAATACCCTTCATTGCCAGGTCACCAGAAACGACGGTCAGGTAACAAAACACTGAAGCGGTCGTATCCCTAGCTCTATTTCATGAATGCCACGTGAATGTAGACGCCAAGAGCTCTTCTGAGCCTATAATATTAGCTTCTGCGTTTCCAGTCTCGGTGTCGGTGCACTCACGTCAGTGTTTCTCAACCTAGTTTGTCGCTTGGGCCTCTGCAGAAATCCTCAAATGGTCTCATCTTGTCGGTCGGTGCGCATATTGTGAGTGTTGCGATAGCTCAGGTAGGTGATCCAAAGCGCTAGAATGGCTACCAAGAGTGACGGGATGCTGGTCGCCAGAGCAATAACAGCGGCAGGGGGGATAGAAGTCATCGCTAAATGGATGGTTGATTGTCTTCTTCTGACCGGCCTCGAAATATAAACTGGTTTAAAAAGCAGGATGTAATGTTTGGGTAGTGATAGCAGACGATTTGTCGACGTGATGAAAGTGGTGAAAGTGATGAGAGTGATTTGATCAAGACAACGAGAGTGCTGAAATGTCCTCTTTTAAGCACAGCCGTACCCCGTGAGAGACTGAATGCCAACAGTTTTCACCTTTCATGTCGAGGCTCAGTGGCTGTCATCTAGTCTCTGACAGTCATTGCGACAGTTTCGTTATTGGCTGGGCCTTTGTTGTACCTTAAACTTGGCAACAGTCCGTGATATCCCTGAATCCAAACTGCCGTAAATGACTTCTAAATGCCTGTTGCGCTGTTGCGCCATTGGCTAACTCTATGGCTTTCTGTCTTACTATGACGCCTGCTCCCGCATCTTGGCCTCTCATTCCCTGCATTGCGACGGTTGCGCTATTGGCTGGACGTTCGTTTGCCTCACAATGCCCAGCCGGTCTGTGATATCCCTGACTTTGGACTGGCATTGGGCCACAAAGTGAGACAGCTTCCATTGCGCTGTTTCGCCATTGGTTGTCCTTTGTGGCTTTTCGTGTCCCCGCCTTGATCCTCGATTCCCTGCATTGCGACGGTTTCGCTATTGGTCAATCTTGGGGCATACTGTTAACGGGCGTTTCGGCCTTAGGCACACCAGCTTTAAGCACAACAAGGCTCTGCTGATTATGATTATCTCTCCCCTCTGTGATTTCAGTGATGCCATCTTATTCACGATCGAAAAGGTTTAACATGCCCGTCTCCACACTCAGTTGCCCGCCGTGTCGTCGAGCCAAGAAAAAGGTAAGAGGTTCAACGTACTCATCACTATAAGTCCATGCTAATATGTCTATTGAACAAGTGCAACCTAGGGGATGCTGGCGTACAAACGCCTTGTCAAAGATGTAACGAGAAAGGATTACAAAGTGAATGCACAGGACCTGTGCTTACCGAAAGAGCCCAGGCCCGGAAAAGGAAAATTGCAGCAACCGAAGTCGACAATGACAATGCAAGTGAATCTTTGTAAGTTCTGGGTTATCTTTACTTCTATTAAGACTTTAGACTGACATAGAAAGGCTGCTACAAGTCTTCTGGCTGGAGAGATTGACGCGATACTCAAAGTCTGCCCTCGCCATTCGTAGGGAAACATGCAATCTACTCAACCTGGACTATGGAGAACCAAGTGGCTTTGTTAAAGTGCTCGAACAGACCGACGACAATCGAGTACTAGTTGGACGTAAGGTCGAAGCATGTGCAAGTACTTCATCTTTAACGGCTTCGCATTACTTTTTATCGAAACTTTCCAGCACTTGGTACATCCGTGATGAGGAAGGAGAGGTTTCCTGGTATGACGGCGAAACGGAAACCACATTCCCCGAACCTCGGCCTTCTCAGCAAGCCAGCCTTGCCCTTCATGCCCTCAGAGTGCAAGAAAGTCGACTCCTCCAGGATTCGAGTCTCCTGTCAGAAGAATCCGAGCTGTCAGCTTATGCCCAGAAGTACGGTGAAGTGATGCAGCACCTGAGGACTATTGAAAATTGCAGAGTGCTGGCATTACCTTGGACACACAATCTACTATCACTAATTGAGGTGAGACAACACAGGAGACGATTAATCTCAAATCTCCAAGCCACAGAGGAGAAGGATATGTTTGGCCGATCTCTGCTACACTTGGCGCTGGATCTCGGTGTAGGTGACGACGGTGTACACCTGATCAGCAGTGCCGCTAATGAGCCCGACGCCTGGGGTCGTCTTCCTCTACACATCGCTTCCTTCACTGGCTGTATTGATTTAGCCACACGTTTGATCTACGACCAGACAGAAATTCAAATGAAGGATACACACGATTTGCAACCTCTCCACTATGCTAGTGCTGCTGGGCATGTGGACATTGTGAATCTGTTGATTGGCAAAGCTGAAACTGACCCAGAAGACGGGTATGGCTGGACACCTTTCCTTTATAGTGTCAGGAACGGACATGTAGCAACAGCTACTGTGCTTCTTAATAATGGGGCTAATATTGAAATGGATGATTGGTTGGGCTGGACACCACTGCTGCATGCTATCGACTGTGGACGAGTGGGCATTGTTGACTTGCTCCTCCGTGAGGGCGCCCTGGTCAAGCCAAGGATGGAAACAAGAAATTTCATGTCACGCCCTTTGAGGGAAAGACATCTTGACGTCATCAAGCTGCTTCTTGAACATGGGGCGGTGGCGGAGATTCGTCGTTTCAGTAACGAAAATCTTCTACTTTGGGCTGCCAAGATGCGAGATCATCGTCTCTGTGGTCAACTCATTCTACACAAAGTCTTTCGAACACCCATCTCTACTAACGGTATTACTGCGCTTTCATATGCCTCTGAGGGAGGAAATCATGAAATCGTGGTGGAACTACTCGAAAACGGAGTGAGCCCTAACGAAAGGTGCACCGGTCGTGAGCTACCGTTGTCATACGCTGTGGCGCAAGGACACGTGAATGTCACGAAAGAGTTACTCAAACACAACGCCGACCCAAATGCAAGATCTGGTATAGATATGAATGGTCAAATGATTCTCGTCAACGCATTTGAACTGCGAAACCCGGATATCATTGACCATCTTGTTGCTTGGGGAGCCGATGTTAGCGCCAACGGTTCTCGTGGCTGAATGCCAATCTTCCTTACTATTTTGAATGAGCATCTAGGCATTGCTAAAAGCTCATAGATAGGATAGCAAATCTCAATGTTTGAATAAGTTGCCGCTTGTGATTACTCGGGAGGGGGAAAACACAGAGGTCGCAGATTATGTATCAAGTCTCCCTAGCATATCACAAATACAGCAGGAGTAGTTATTATAACATACTAAAAAGATAGAGATCGTTTGACAAAACGACTAATGCTTGAAATATATCAAATGTTAAATACATAGACTCCGCTGTTGAGTTATCGTGTAGTACAAAGTGAACAATCTGATACATCACAATATTAAGACCTCAAAATCCACCCCTACAGGCGATATGCACACCTCATTGGCGGTATCTGAATACCACACCCGCGAGGCTTATCCTCGTAGATATATTCCTCTCGAGCGATTACGTTTCCCTCCTTACCTTTCGTGAGAAACTTGGCCTGTCTTCTGTACCTGACTGTACCATCCTGCTCGGAGATGACTTCCAGTTCGTGCTTTATCGGAATAGCGAAGTAGCGTCTCTCCTCCGACGGTACATCCTCACCGACGAGTTCAGCGGTATTATCAAGTGATATATCATGTTCCAGCTCAATAAGACGTCTTCCAACTCTATACAGAGTCCCAACGTCAAACAGACCCTCTTTGGCCGTTCCAAGTTGCGCCAATAAGGATAATGCCATTTGACGAATTTTTAAATGTCGACACTTGAGGACTATGAAGAATAGCATCGGTAGCCAGCTCATTTCGAAGCTGAAGCTTGATTGTGGTATACGTTGGTGACCAGGTGCTGTCGATAGGAAGAACGCTTCTTCTGCTAAGTCTATAGCTTCGCGGAAGATATCGATATGCTGATCCCACCACATTTCTGAATGCGAGCTTTGTTTTTGGATGTATATTCTGGCCATCTTGTGCTTGAAACGCATTCCGCATATGGCGTATTTATCCACTGTTGCATATGGGGGTAGTTCCTGCTCCAGATCGTTCATCTTGGAATCCCATTCATCCAATAATGAAGCCAGCGCAGTCCTATCATCATTCCCATCGTGCAGGCACTCCAGTATCCGAACCATCAGATCATCAACCACTACCTGCGCCTCTCGCGTATCGTTAAACTTCGCAGGCATTGGTGCCTCAAACCCGATGAGCTGCGGGAGAGGCGTCGGTGGTTTGCCGCCGCCAAAGAAGAATGGCGTTATACTCAGCCGTCGGAATATAGGGACAAGATACTGACACATCCATTCCGGACGCGAAGAATTATTTAGTATCGTGATACCATGACGACAGTGCTGCATCGCGGCGTCAAAGTCTCCTTGTAGATACTCAATACAAATAAAGAGTATGCAGAGAACTAGTATCATTTGCTCATCACTGGCGGACTTGACATGCTTGATAGCAGAATTATAGTGATCAACAGCAAAGGTGCTGCCACAGACTTGCCGGGTGATACGAGAGCCTCTAGCAAATTCTTCATAGAGCGAGCTAATGGAGAGAACAGCATGGCGCATGGTAGGCTCAAAGTGGCTGAACTGCATGACCAGATGCGTCCAGAAGTAAGAGTCGGTAGGACCCGAGAGAACTGGTCCAACCATTTCTGTAAAGAATTGGAACGCTCTGCCTTCTCTCTGATCGCGCGCAGATAGTTGGTTTGGGCGGTAGCACGTCAGGCTACCTGTGCCTTGATAGCCGCCACAGACGCGGCGCGAGGATAAGCAGCGTTTACATGAGGGCTTGGCTTCGTCGCATTTGATCTTTCGGGCTCTTTTTCATTAGTTAGTACACGGAGTAGCTAGCGGGAGTCATGGTAACGAACTTGCAGGTCCGACAACCCGTCTTGACGTGGTGGCGAGAGCTTGGAAGAGACATCTGTGGGGCTGTACCGAGGGATTGTAAGCGATGGGCTGATAGAGATGAGAATGTAGAGTCGGGCGGGCAATTTGTTGGCTTTGACGAGAAGATAATTTGCTGTAAGAGATTGATAAATGGATCCCAGGTCGTTTCAGTGACACAGAACGCGTGGATCGACATCCTGCAATGACGATCACACAGTGGGGCTGTTCCGAGCTTTTGGACCAATAATGGCGTGGACTGCGTATCTGTTGTGGACAGTAGACATCAGATGCCGAGCTAAAGCTGTCATGAAGCATTATAGTAAAGCCATTAATATACAAATACCTTAGAGTCGAGTTATAATTCTTCTTCAAAATAATCAATAGCTAGTATCGATCCTTTCTTTACCTTTTAGTTCTGCTTCGGCTCCTCCACCTTCTTCCAACCAGACTCAAACCCCTCGCCTCGCACATAAAGTTCATCCTCATCAACCTCCGCTTCGGCCATATCATAAAGAATATCATTTATGTCAAGCACACGCTCCTCGATGCCCTTAACAACCTTCAAGTTCGGCAACTTGTCATCCCTCTTAGCCAAAAGCTCATCAATCTGCTCGTCAACATCTGGATTTACACCCCGCGTATACCCATAGAGGCAGAGATACTCTAGGGAAGGCGGTAACATGTCTACCAGTCTGAAAGTTGCGGGCTTCTCAAGTCGGTAGGGCGTTTCGAGGAGTGGCATGATGCCGATGCTCAGATGCGTGAGGTGAGGAAAGTCGTGCAATGATCCGATCGTCGGTCTATACTCTTTGCCACTGTCCATCTTGTTTCCAGTACTGATCTTTTTATCCAAAGCCAACCTATCACGTCCATACGAATCGAGCTGGTATTTCACCTCCCAATTAGACCCGTCATCTTCTCCCTCCTCGTACTTGCTGTCAACATCCCAGTCCGGCGCATTTACCCCAGCGCCTGCATCAACGTCGATATCCAGCACTCTTAACGAGTGTCTATGCGCAGAAAGTGCCTTTGCGATATAAACCGGTTCACTAGAAGTATCTGCCCCGTCAAGAGTCTTCAAACCACCAATCGACAGCTTGAATTCCTCAAGCGCCTTGGGAATCGAGATCATCACAGCAAGGAAGCTAGGAGAAATATCGCAATGGGTGATCTCCAATCTCTTCATGTTTCCCGTCCCCGGAACGAAGAATGTACGGTCCGCCTGGTAATCGCACATGCCATCCATGGCCACTGAATCAAGAGCTGGGAGACGATGTATTAACTGGGTGAATCCGAGAATATCGAGCGCGGTGTAAAACCTCTCGTCGCTTCGAGCGCCAGCAAAGAAATGGACATGTTTCAGCCTCTGAAGTGGAGGACTCTTCATCTGTCCATAGTTCGCTTTGAGCATATAGTCCACAACAGGTTGTTGAAGGTGTTCGGCAAGATATAGCGTGGATGTATTCTCGCAGAGTGAAAAGAGAAGGATTATCATGGCGACTGCAAACTGGCTTTCTTTCTGAAGTTTAAAATCATACTCGCGACGCTTCCAACTAAGGATCTTATCGACCTGATCAGCTGTTTCGTCGCCCAAGTCTAGGTGACGAGCATATCTGCGTAGTCTTATCTCCGGCGAATCGCCAAGTTCTTCATACCCCATCGAGGTCGACAATTCGTCGTGATGCGGTTCCTTAGGCATGGAGGCATATATCCAGGGCGTTGCGTCGATGACAACCTCTGTGACGGCTTTTGCGCGGGATGGGTCTTCGATGTAAGATTGCAAAAGAGAGTAGAGGCGCTTAGTGTCCTCCTTTGAGCTAATTTGTACACGTGAATAGTTGGGAGGAACGTATATAGATCTGTACGCGTTTCCGCGCGTTGGAATGGCATGATGGGGGAATTGAAGAAGTCGGCGACTAAGAAGCGGTCGGCAATTTGACCATCCTGAGCGGGCGGACTGGGGTATCCTTTGTAAAAGCATCTTTGCTTTTGGGGGGATGAGGTCGCCTGTTGATATTCACAGCTGACAGACGGTTGGTAGGAGAAATAAGCTGATGGTGTTGATGGTATCGCTTATCTTGATAAGATAAGAAGATTATGACTCGAACTCCTCCTGGGTATTACTTACGCTAAGTTACCTAAGTCTCTTCAGTATTCATTATCAAAGACCTGAGTTTTCTTTCCCAGCTACTCAAATGAAGATCAAGGCCGGAGTTGGGATCTGTCTATACATTAATACTACTGGAGGTCTTCTAGACAGAAGATCTAGCAGTCAACCAAGATATCCTGCAAGCCTCCCATCATTCCAATAAGCTTCTCCCTAGCCAGCTCTTTGTTGACCTTATTAATTCTGCCCTCGATCTCTCCTCGACTCCTCGACAACTCCTTTGCAACTTCTTTCCACGATAATCCATCCTTTGAGTTAAATGCCTCATGCTTAAGATCGTAGCCAGCTTCTCGACCCTCCGCCAAGTGCACGGTCTGCAGACTTCCATTGTGCTTGCGAACCTTGCCGCCTACTATAACGGTCTCAACCTCTCTGACGCCTGCATGGCGGACAATGGCAGTCAGTGGGTCGTGGTCAGCTGCACAGCTGATAGAAGGAGAAGTCGTGTCGAAGATGACCAAGTCCGCCAACTTTCCCACTGCAATGGATCCAATGTCTTTATCCATGTTGATCGCCCGAGCGGCTTTGATGGTAGCCAAATTGAACGCTTTCTGCACTGTGGCCCGCATCTTCTTAGGATAGTGACCTTGTGCAAAGGTCGTCGAGTTCTGCATTCCTCGATCACTTGCTAGCGCCATCTGCATCTGATGCATCATGCTGACTGGTCCACAGGAGTGACAATCTGCTCCGAGGCAAGTCAATGGGAGATCTTCCCGAAACGCTACTGGGTCTGCGCCTGATGCCATGAAGATCTCGGCATCGGGTGTTGAGACAATATAAGTCCCAGCTTCAGTGAGGAGAGATGCTTGTTCTGGTGTTGTTCCGTTGCCGTGAGTAAGGAGGATATCAGGGCCGAGAAGACCGCTGGCGTGTAATTGCTCCGGCACTCGAGATTGTCCTACGTATACGGAGTGAATGTCAGCGTGATTTACTCCGCAAGGGGACTTCAGACGATGCATACCCTTTGAGACTGGCCAGTGTCTGTAGTGGCTTGTAATAAGCTTCACTCCCGCGTCTTTCACACGATTAAGCGTCTCAGAAATAACATTCTCCGGCAAGAAGTGACTGTCAAAGAAGAAACCCAACTGCACTCTCTTATCATCTCCAAACGGCGCCTTTGCAGCAAGAGAATCCATCTGAGGCAGCAGCCAGTCAGGCTGTGGGGAACGATCAAGCTCAAACGAAGACTCTGTCCATTCTGCCGCGCGTAATGGCATGACTCCATGGCAAAATATGGACCGTATTCCAGACACCAAAGTAGCGCTCAGGGCTGCTGGGCCATGTTCGGGGGTGGACGCGCCGTGTGCGTTGTCAACAACGCATGTTGTTCCCGAGTCAAGGGCTTCAAGACATCCAGCTAGTTGACCCCAGAAGAAATCATCGGGCGAGAAGTTGAAGCTTTGAAAATTGGCTAATATACCATCAGCGGTTTGGCCACGGTGTTTATGGAAGGGTACTGGCCTTCAAGCATGTAGTCCAGCATCGTAGAGTCGCCGAGTCTTCCCTTCAATTGGCTCTGCCAAACGTGATGATGGGCATTGATGAACCCAGGAGTGATTAATTTACTGTCGCAGTCAATTATGGAGGCATTTTGGGGTTGAAGATTGTGCCCGATCTCAACAATGCGATCGCCATCGATCAAGATGTCGGTGTTTCTAAGAGCGATAACATTATCTTTCGCATCATGCTGTAGCACGGAGCCTTTTTGAAGAAGAAGCCTAACACCCATGATAAAGAATATTTAGAGGTAATGCCAAGGATAATCATCATTGTTCGTGATGCGCGCGCTGACTTTCTTATACTCATGATTAGAAGTTCGGTCATCGGTGTATTCAGTGGATGATAACTCGGCACTAAGGGCTTCTGAGGTGAAGGTCGGTAAATTCTCTTATCGATAAGACTGAAAATCGGCTTTGAAGTTCGGGGATATTGGGGGGTGACGTATGTCTTACCCTGCACTAAGAGCAGGACCATAATATCGGAGTCCCTTTGCACCGACTGCAATCATTGACTGTACGCAAAAGTCAGCGAAATCATACATAAGGTCATTTATATTACATGTTCTTGGGTTTGCTGGTGGACGAAAGTATCGTTGCGAAGCGTACGCGGAAAACATCGTGATGATCAATTGTCTTATGTCCATTTGGGACAATTCTTTGTACCAACGGTTGTATCTCGAAAATAGGACAAGGACAGCAATCAGATCAATTGCACATCACGCTTCTCTTTAACATCTGCTTCGTCAAACACATGGCTCTACTACTATGCATTATATGCTGTAACCGTTACCATTTCAGCTTGCAACTGCTACAACAGCCACATTTCGCGGAAGGATGAATAATTATCCACGCATCATCACCTTGCTCACAGTGGCGGTCATAGCGCGAAAACACATTGATTGGCCCAAGCTCCATCCCACCAAGACGACAAACGTGGCACCCAATGAATCACCAACGATTCACTACCGGAGCGACAACTGACTCACTATCCAATCGGGCAATGCCGTCTCATGCTGCAGCAGCACGTTTCCAGCTCGATGATCAATCAGATCTGGATCATGGCCTATCTCGCAGTGGTGAACTCTCCCTCTCTCCCCCCCACGGATCAAACCGTATCAACGCCATCGTCAAAACGGCATGGCTCACGCCCAACTTCGCAACCCTCACGTGTCGGCCAAGCCCGGCAGCAAATCAAACCGGCATTTGATTATACCGACTAGACAGAAACAGGTTAATCAACTGCCCTCTAGAAGCATTCGAAGCTTTTTCGAAGCTCATCTAAACGAAAAATGGATTAGGTCGTATTTTACATACCTCGTGGCTAGCTCAGCAGAGCAGCAGCAGGTCAGCTCCGGAGTCTTGTCTCCAAATCTGCTCGTCAGTGCGCCAAGACCCCATGGGCAGAGAATGATGAGTGAGACATTCAGGGTGAGAGTGCCCCCTCCCTCCCCATCACCCCCAGCTTCTCAACTTCCCTTGGGCCGGCATTCCCCAGCTCTCCCCCTTGTACCTAATTCAGCTCATGCGGGATATTTAACCCAACGCGTGTTTTTTAATAAAGGTAACTATCATTCAATGACAGCTTCACGTTGGGGGAGCTTGGACCTTGGTGAGACTAATGCGCATTGAACGGGCCGGTTATGAAGAGATCTTGTGGCGTTCGAGTCAGTCTAGCTCTCGACAATTTCGTCTGATGCCTCGTAGCCGAGAAACCTAAAACCAGAGATCCAGGGAGATAACCCTGCAGGATGGCACGCAGTCACGTCAAAAAACAACTCAATTGAGAGACCCAACAACCCTCATCAAAACTTACCGTTGCATTGGGAGACGAATCATTCCATTCTGACTTCTCCAACATAAACTTGCTTGACCAATGACACTGTCAACCACGACACACATTTGCGAAAACACCAAGGCCAAAGCAGACAAGCATCATCAGCCTTGTTATGCTAAATCAGGTTGATAACGCCGATGCCGGTCGATAGCGCGGTCTTGGTACGAAATTAAAGGCCCGAATACTGTAGAGCCTTGCTAACCCGAGTGAGCGCACTTGGAGAGCTTTCCCACGCTGCTGCCTGACTCTCCCACGCATCCAGACCTCCCTTCACAGACCCGGGAGATCTACTGCTTGGCTTTCACTAAGCTTAATCAAGTGAGGTCTCAAAACGGGCGTATTGTCGGTCCGATCCCCACCCATCTCTCCACAACGGCTCCAACGCTCTAAGCCCGTTGTCGTTACTGTTGCCCTTGGCGTTGGAGACGACTGATGTGAGTGGTTGGAGAGCGATGGGGGCCATGGTAGCTTGTTTTATGGTTCTTCCCCAGACTGGTCTGGATTGCACCACACGGCTTAGGCGATGCCGCGGGATGAGAATTTTCGCAAAATTTGGGGTCATGGAGAAGTGGAGCGTCACTCGCGGAGTAGACTTTGTCTCCTCCACATCTCCAAGTTTTCTGCGTCTGGGGCATTGTGTTGGGGAAGTGGGTAGACCTCCCCCTGTAGCTTGAAGTTTATCGCGCCGACACTGGGGACTCCGCAGGCTAGCGAGCGACTCGAGCGAGCGAAAAAAAGAGCTCCTCTACTGGAGACAGAGCTAATTGCTGGTGTGGAGAGATTAGGTCGCGTCCAGAGGCCAAGAGATTTGTATAAAGAAGACCATCAACCACCACGGATATCTTCATTCTCATCATCACTCTCATCTTCTCTCATCTGATAGACAAGAACATCTTTTTCTTCTTCTCTCATCAACACCCATATTCCATCACAATGGCAGGCGGTGCTATTCCCACAGCGGCTCCCCAGCTCGCAGGCGGTTACCTCACCGGTCGCGCCCTCATCTTCCCCCTCTCCCTCGTCATCTCCCTCTTCTTCCTCTGGGGTTTCTCCTACGGTCTTCTCGATGTCCTCAACAAGCATTTCCAAACCGTCCTCGGCATCACAAAGCTCGAGTCTACTGGCCTGCAGGTCATGTACTTTGGTGGCGGTTACCTCCTCTTCTCTCCCATTGCTGCTGAGGTCCTCAAGCGACGCGGTTACAAGCTCACTATCCTGATGGGTCTTACTCTCTACTCTCTCGGTGCTGTTCTGTTCTGGCCTGTTGCCAAGTCTGCTGATAGCAACGCCAACGGTCGCGCTGTCTTTGGTGGCTTCTGCGCTTGCACCCTCGTCATCGCTTGTGGTCTTGCTACTCTCGAAACTGCCGCCAACTCTTACGCTGTCGTCATCGGCGCTCCTGAGTCTGCCTCTGCTCGTCTCCAATTCTGCCAGTCTTGGAACGGTGTCGCTTCCTTCATCGGTCCCCTCATCGCCTCCAAGTTCTTCTTCACCGGCGAGAACCAGAACAACCTCACCAACGTCCAGTATGTCTACCTCGCTGTCGCCTGTGCTGGCGCCGCCGTCGGTGTCCTCTTCTTCTTCGCCAAGCTTCCCGAGGTCAGCGAGGCTGTTCTTGAGGATGATCAGGCTGGCCATGTCGCTCAGGGTTCCATCTGGAAGCAGTGGAACATGTGGTTCGCCTTCGGTGCTCAGTTCTGCTACGTCGGTGCCCAGGTCACCATTGCTACCTTCTTCATCAACTACGCTCACGAGAACGGTGACATCACTACTGCCAAGGGTAGCACCATGCTGAGCTATGCTCTCATCACCTTCACTGTCGGTCGATTCGTCGCTACTGGTCTTGCTGTCGTCTTCAGCTCCGAGTTCATCATGGTTGTCTACTCTTGCTGTGCCATCGCTCTTACTGCCTACGTCAGCGCTGCCCCCAGAGGTATTGCCAGTGTCGGTATCCTCATTGCCATCTTCTTCTTCATGGCTCCCATGTACCCCACCATCTTCGCCATGGGTACCCGCAACCTCGGCCACCACACTCGCCGCGCTGCTGGTATCCTTGTCATGGGTGTTTCCGGCGGAGTAAGTTTATATCAACCCCATTCCACTCAAACGTCACTAACAAATCTTAAAGGCTGTGTTCCCTCCTGTACAAGGCGCCATCGCTGATGCCAAGGGCACTCGAATCTCCTACATCGTCCCTACTATCGGCTTCGTCTACGTCCTCGGCTACGTAGCTGTCAACTGGGTTCGCGGCGGAATCACATTCTTGGCCCCCAAGGCTGAGGAGTCTACTGTCGATGAGATCACCTACGATAACGAGAAGAACGATGTCATTGTTGAGCAGCGCGAGAAGAAGCACAACGAGATGGCTTAATTGGATTGGATCGGATCAAGATGGATGAACATATAGAGGCGTTCTAGATGGACCTTTCACGATAGATGCCTGGCGCAAAGATATACTATGAGAATCAGAATTTAATGTTTTATGACCAATTACTCAGAACACTTCAGTTTGTTGTGACTTGTGCAGTGTTGTGACCAACATGTCTGCCAGTTTGGTGAGGCTTCGCGATGTTGCGACATGTCATTAGTCATGAGCGCGGGTACCAGATCGCGACATGACTCAAGCATCACGAAAGTGGAGACATGACCCTACTGCAGCCAATCGCCTTGAGCCATTACCCGTACACGCCCGTCGCGACACCCAGGCGACACTACAAAGGGAATACACGAATAGGTAGGGAGCATAGACTAAGTGTATACATCTTGGCCCTTGATAGGCAGTTACTGTCTGTTGATTTTATGTCTGTATTTGTTGGTCGAGAAGAAGCGGCCGCTCCCTGTTTTACTGGTGTTGATGCAACTGTGAAGCCAACAATCACATTCCATTCAAGCACAAGCGTTGGAGGAATATCTCCAGGGCATTCCAAAACCGGCATTCAGGCAGCCACAATCTCTTATCACGAGCAAAATCTGCCGCGAAGAGTTATATTTACTTTATAAGAAAAAGTTAAAGAACCTTCAAAACCGTTACCCAGACGGCCACGATGATAAGTTATTGGCGTGCGTTGCAACAAACATCAGGCCTGGACCAATATTATGAACTGATCTAGGTGGAACCAAGCTGAATATGGCTGGCTGTTTGAAGGACAAATCTTACGACGGCTCTGAATTGTATATATACTCTTCACTCAATCCTTCCATTTCGTCTTGATCTCACAAGTGCATTATCCCTACTTATAATTACAACTCATCCAACACACACCGAAAAGTAGGCATAACACACAAGACTAGAGTTTCATACACTTGCTGACTCGAATGGACTTCACAGTGCCTTCACACGACCTTTATTTGATCAATGTTCAGATGCAAAATGCTCTGAGTATACCATCAACTATGGTATTCAGCCCCAGCCTCATCGCATTAAATCCTGAGGCCACGAGGGTAATGTATGGTGTCATAAACGAAATTGGGCTTACAGGGGCACCTGTTGAAATGGCCGGACCCTATATATGTACAGGAGGCTCACTTTCGAGTGTTTACGGAACGTGGATTGGTAAGTTCATTAGGTCAGCACTCTATGCCTGAAACTTTTATTCACAGGTTCTTCGCCCAAAGGCCCCGATGCAGTTCCTGGCGGTTACAGTATTGAATTCAGTGTCGTTGGGCCTTATCCCCCACTCGAGGACGGAGCAGAAGCCCCCTCGGGCAGCACTGAGGCTGGGACTAAGATAACTTGGAAAAGTGTCAACTTCGATCAACTCTCTCCGGAAGAACTTAAATGTGCCGAGGGAAAGCTCAGCAAGGCCGAGTCCGATAATGGAAACAACGAAGAGGTAATTTGCCCTGCATTTCAAGATGAAACGTGGTTTATTAATGAAACATTTAGGCTTTGAAGCTCATTAAGATCTGGCAGACACAAGTGTCGGATGCTTGGAAGAAGTATGAGTAGCATAATACATAGTCATGATCCATGACACGACAGTCAAGTTTTAGCCACGATGAGAATGACAGACCCCCACGCTGAAACCAGAATTAATGCTTGGTATCTGAGATAAATTAGAATGATTCTCCTCATCGATCTATTCTTTCGCAGGACTGCAGTGTCGCCAGCCGTTCCTGAACGCGTGCATCCAACCCGTGCCTGGTCCTAAGATATGAAGAGTTTAGACGATATGAGGATAGGTACCTTAGGATACCTTAGGATAGTTTATCATAAGTTTAGTATAATCTTTGACCAGTTGATCTTTTGTTCCTTATCTGGTCTCGTGTTTTAGTTCAATCCCTTGTTTAAGGACTGAGATTCCGTACAAGGTCCTGTACTCAAGCGAACCACGAATGATGAGATCTCACCAGTACCTCCAAAGAAACCCCGGCTCAATCACACCATCGAGAACACTGTCGGAACTGACCTTCGTCTGCCGCTGGTCGTCGATGATGAAGCCCTGGAACTCCCGCGCGCCTTGAAGTACCCGCTTTGGATGGAGCTACCTGACTCAACTGAGAACTCCGACAACGAGATCCTGGCAACGGATGGTCTCTCTTGTTTGTTGGCAAAGAAGCTAGATTTAAAGCACACCGTGGAGAGCACAATTGGCGACGATCTTGAGCTGGAGCTGAAGCCCTATGAAGAGGTTATTGAGAAGCAGGAGAGTCTGTATGGGAATGCACCTTGGAAGGAGATATCGGACTCGAATGAAGACTCAGAGAGCGAGGAGTTGGTGTAATCAAATAGGAATGAATGAAAGACATGGAAATCAATTGAGGTTCAGAGATCGCAAGCTTGGCTTCGCTTGGTAGTGAATGGTGCGAGTAAATGGTCAGAATAAATGGTGAGAATAAATGATACTACATGCCGTGGACACGCCAAGAAATGGATCTCTGACTTCTGCTTTTTTTGATGTGGAACAAAAACTAAGTTTGGGATAGGGTTGCCGAAAACCCGGATTTTTTTGTTAAACTTTACCACGCCTAGTGCCAGCTTTAGAATACGATTCTGCCACCAATACAGCTTCAAAACAAATAGAAATAACATAGTTAGAAAGCCTAAATCTTAATGTATCAGCTTACAATTTGTCCGCCCGTAAAATACCTCTCGATCTGTCGCTGAGTCGCGATGCAATATTCCCCTCTACAGGTAAAGTCTGGGAATGTCGCGATAGCCTCATTTCTTAGATTTGGTGCCACTACACTTTCACTACTGTGACAAAATCAGTACTGCTAGAAACCCTGTATTTTATTGTATTATTTCACGTCTTGTCCGCCCGTAGATTGCTTTTGGATCAACTGCTGATTTGTGGTGCATTCTTGTTGTCTGGTTTCTGGAGGCCCACAAATGTCGCGATAGCTTCATTTGCGCAGTGCCGTCACGCCCATGTCGAGTTTGAACCAACCAACAGTATGCAATCTCAAGGACATGCATCTCATGTCTATCTCAGAGACAGCGACATAAATAATCTTGTGTAGAGTCTTAAGGTGAAAGATGATCGTTACTTTTAGACTGTCCTAGATTGAGTTCTTGCTATGTGAGTTCTTACAGTACTCTTTCAGCGATACTTGAGATGAAATGATATCCAAACAAAGTGACTCTTAATTTATCTCACTAAGTCTTATGATGCCTAATTTTGCATGATAATTCTTAAGCTGAATGATGATCGTTACTTCCAACGCGTCCTAGTCTGAGTTCTTACTGTCCAAGTTCTTATAGTACTCTTTTAGTAACAGGTTATACATGGAATAATTTCTGAACTTACTGACTCTAAGTCATCTCACCCAGTCTTCTGATGTCAAATATAATCATTCACCTCGTGTTTCCCACACTGAATGTTCTGGTGTTTAATTTGATCATTTACATCTTAGTGCTACCCAGTATTGTAAAGTGTAAACTGTACACCAAGTCTCAGATCATATCCATGAATTCCTCGAGCTACAGTTTCACTACTATCTAGTTACGACAGCGTTTCCATGAAACAAACTCAGGCTTGATATCCAGGCTTAAGTCTCAAACTAAATTGTTATACCATCACGAACTGGAAAGGGAAATCTGCAATGGTCTTTTCTACTCCTTCTATACACAGACCGGCCGAAGATTGATGCTATCTCTTGATTTGTCTAAACTTTCTATAATTATTATACCAATATAGAAAGGAAACGACCAAACTTGTTCAAGTTAGGCCTACTGAATGATGGTGATGTTATGATACAAAGCATCTCTGAAGAAACTACTCTCACAACAAATCACGTAGCCATATAATCTGGACTTCAAGCACATGCTTATCTTTGCACTTGACAAATATCAGGGTCTTTGTGCTGTCTTCAATCGCAGGCGAGGCGATGTGGTTCATTCTCGTCATGTTCTCGACGCAGTGAAGGCTCAGCAACGTATGTATTCTTGGCGTATCTTAAGTCCCGTCACATCCCCTCCTTAGGCTGCATGCGCCCGAGTGCTGCATCGAGGGAAGTGAAAGTTGACCGTCTTTGGCCAAGGTTGACGTTCTCTTACATTCAAATGATTGTATGATGTGGAGGAGAAAGTCCCAACAATTTAGTATTACTATGAACAAACACAGACACAGAATCGAGCCACAAACAGAAACCTGAAAGGCCTTACTAAATGACAGGACGTCGAGCAATAAGCCGACAGACGATAAAGAACAATTTGCATAACAGAGAAGTTTGGGAAAGTGAGCCGCTGTCTGGAGAGGTTGCTATGTCCACAAGGGGCCGGCTGATCATGCTCAGGCTGTGCTGAAGGGACTGCTCATCGTGGAAACTCCATTCTTAGGCTTAGGCAGCATAGGTAGGAGCGTCTGAACCCAGCCCACGATCTGAGGCGCTTCGACAGAGATTCTGGAAGTGTGTTGTTAGTCTCCATGACTATACTTGTGAGTACCGCTTGAGCGTGAACTTACCTGCAACCGGTGGCTGTGGACTCCATCTTGGTCTTTGACTTGGACTTGGAAGAACTGTGTGACCCCGAGACCGCGAAGGGGCCCCACCCGACGGAGACGTTGGCCTGGGTAGAAGAAGCCGAGACTGCACTCTCGAGCTTGGTGGTGTCTCCCGAGAACTATACTTCAAGTCAGAATCAAGAAAGGTTACGGGACTGAAACAGGAAGTGCTTACACTGAGTTCGATGTCAGCGGCAATGACAAAGGCTGTTGGGTAAGAGGAGAACTGCTGATATTCGCCCACGAGGTTTTTCCCGTTGTCGAACGCGTCTTTCAAGACATCTTCTCCTGGAGAAATTCTGAATCTGTGTCGATTTATCAATACTTGGCACCGCTGCAATGTATGGGTTAACTTACTCTCCAGAGTCGAGCTCAGCATCAGCAAAAAGCTCAGCGTGAAGCCAGGGCCTCTCAATCTCGACAACCATACAGCTCATGCTAACCTCAACATCGAGGTTGGACATGGACGACATAGCTTCCCTAGATGCTGTTAGTCACTGCGTTGCTCAAAGCGTGGGCCTGTAATACTTACGCGCTGCTTTCTGTGTGGCTTGCACTGGCTGATGCGCGCCACCAACCCCAACCGGCCTTGCCGCAGATGGAGGATGCACTCTGAGATGTCGAAGTCTCGGAGTAGCTGCTCTTGCTTGAAACCTTGCACGAAATCTGAACGGCCCATCAGTAACCATGTCGACATACACGAACGCTCCCTTTGTGGTATAACCAACCTTTGTCCAGGAATCGGGACCATCGTCGGCGGCATTGCGCCAGGTGTCTTCGTTGTCGAGATCAATGACGTTACCAACGCCTGGGTTCTTGAGACCTTTAATGGTGTTAGTGGACTGAACTCCAGAGCGGCAGCGCTTGACTTACTTGGGTTGGCTACAAGCTCATCTCCTGTCACAACAATGCCCTCAGCATTGACGACCGGCAACAGCGGTGGTGCACTGATCAAGGGAGCAGCCTCAGCAGCGCTCAATTGCTTCCTGAGATCCTCAATATCCTGCTTGATCTGACTGACCCGCGCGCCGATCCAGCTCTTGGCCTTGTCCTTATTCTGCTCCGCATTGTCACGGACTGATCTGTTGTTCCGATCCAAGCTGGCTTCATCATGCTTTTTCTGCTCGTCGGTCAAATTCTTGAGGACATTGTCGGTGAGAGGGGCAGCACCGAATGCATCCTTCAGCCAATTGGTCTTGTTTGACTCATTCTCGTCCTGTTTCCGGCTTTTGGCATTCTTGGTGTCCATGTCGTTGTAAACATGGGCATAAGCCTCCTTGACCTTTTTGTCGTCGGGCGTCGAATCGCTGGACATCACTGGGAAGAAGGCATTTTTCTCGATGGCCTGAAACAACTATTAGTTCTGGATTACACAACCCAAGTAGATGATTGACTGACCTCTGCAAGAGTTTCGTGTGAAACAAGCAGACCTTGCAAGCGACGAATTTCCGCACGGATCTCTGCCGGGTTGGGCTTGGCGTGATCCTTTTTCCAATTGAGCGTCTTCTTCGCAACCATAGTTGCCCTACAATCATCTTAGTCCTCGCAGTACTTGTATGTGGAAACAAGTGGAAGGAGTGAAAAGCGTACCAGCTGATCGGCGTAAGTACAACACCATTGTACTCACTGGACCCATCAGAAGCGATGACAGTGAGGTTTCTGTAAGCCTCCTTGCTGTTCTCAATACGCTTCATGCCCGACGAGATGTCGACAATCCCAAAATGGAAATCCACCTAGATGACCCACGACCATCAGTATAGCTTCAACATATATTGTAGCAAGTTGAGCCTTACCATGAACTTATAACCATGGACTACCCAATCCATATACTTCGTCTGAATCGTGTTCTTGAATTCTCGCGCGTGCTCTTGAATCCATTGCAAGTACTTCTCCTGAGAAGCCTTGACCTGAGCAGTCGTGGCGCCGGCCGGTGGTGCGAGGGTCCTCAAGGCCTCAGCTTGGGCACGCTGGTACTCAGCTACCTCCTTTGCCCAAGCTGACTGTTTCATGACATAGGTCTCAACCTTGGTCCGACCATTGCCACTGGGAGTGTCATCTGGTGAAGTCAGATAGCCCATGGAGTACTTGTAGCGCTCTCGGATTGTTTTGAGGCGCGGGTCAGTGATGTCTCCAGTCTCGTTGGATACAACACCAGAGACAGAGGCCTCAACAGGGACCAGGAGATCAAGAGCTGCGAGATAGCTTCGAGCAACAGACTTGCCCGTTTTGCCAGCCTATAATGCAGCGTCACTGGGTCAGTTGCTGGCCTTTCTCGAGGACCGCTTAGGAAACATACTGTATACTTTGATAAAGGTATCATACCATCAACCAGTCGTGCCTCCTTGATCTGAATATCCAACGGCGGTTTGATATGCTTCGAGACATTGTAGTAGTAGTCCCTAGAATTGTGGTTAACACACCTGTGTTGAATGAGGTGATGTGCGCATTTACTCACTTCCAATCAATTACAGTACCAGGTAGCGAGACAGTAAGAACTTGGTTGCTGGCAACGGGAATGGAGGACGCGATGGCTCCTCGAACGGTCTGCATGGATCAGCCTACTATCGTGATACACAAGGACTTATACGTTACCTCAGAAGCGTTGGTCATGGCCGCCAAGACCCCCTTGGCCTGGGTCTCGGTTGATGGCGCGCCCGACATGTTGCCTGCGATGGAGGTGATTGATAGATAATATGAGGGTAGTAAAGATGAATGACTTCAGGTTGAGAATATGTGAGTGGTGCTTGGGGCCTGATCCAAAAACAAATGTAACCGCGATATCGCCTGCCTTTATACCACCTGAGTTCTCCTCCCACATCTCATTGATAGCCTTCGGGCTTGGAATTCCTTGTCCTGAAATGAGATGCCTCGGAACCCTAATCGTCGCCTGAACGTGTCTTTGTGATCGGCGCGCGGCCGCCCCTGGTTGCCTTGAGAAGTTCTTTCGCTACGACAACCATGTTCGTAACGTCCTCTGGATCATCTCCAACTCGAGCCTCATCATCGCTAAGGCTGAGGTGTCGCCGAAATGTGATAGAACGGCCTGGGCCGTAGTGAAGGCCCCGGTTGGGTACCAGTCTGGGAGGGCACGAAAGTCCTGTGGTCCGTGTCCAAAAGTACCTGCCTTGACAAGTCGTTTGAATCAGGAATGCCTTCGCGGAGTGCGTCGACGGCTTGACTGACTGACGGCCCTCTACACTGAGTATTCTCTGGACCTCAGTGGCTGGCTGAGTGTGCCATGAACTTTCCACGAGAGGGAAATGATCTGATCACAATTGTGGGCGCCAATGCATAGAATTCCAAGTCCGGTGATCTTTAAAGTTGAAGAGTGTTCCGACATGGACTGGATTTCATCTCTTCTAGGCAGTCGTTTCGCTGGCGAACAATGTCGTCTTGGACGTAGATGGTGAATGTCCACCCGAATTCATGACCTGTTTTGACCTTTTCTGGTCTGATCATGACACGAGTGTGCCGTCTGATTGGTCAACAGTGCATATCTGTAACCAGATAATGGCGTTGAGATAGAACTGAACTCAGACGAGTCACATATCTGAGTGACGTGCATAACAAGTCGCTCAAGGTGACTATAATGGAAGTCTGGGGGTGAAAGTCTTTCGAGGCCAAGGCCTATGTTCGTGAGCCTGACCTACCTAATCCGCGCTATTCTCAAAATAGTATTCCGGTGTATCGAAGCAGCACTAAGTATACTACGTGGCTAGCTGAAGTCACCCCTACGCTGTAGGAATTAGCTATTCATTATGGTATAATGTCTAAATTACTATCCAGATGTGTTGTTTGCAGTTAAGACTTGTGACTGAGAGCTTAAATCAGCAGATATAACGTAGTGGCTAGCTGAATCGCTGGTGTCTAGCTGCATACAGTAGGTGGCTTACTATACGATCTGGTAAGCCTGACCTACACTAAAGTGTGATATAGTTGAGGCGTCTATATCACATTAGCCGTGGTATTGAGAGTCTGGCTCTACGTCTGATTCCTTCTCTGGATTGAGCTAGAGATTTTGTTCTGGGCTAAACTCAAATCGCCTAATATTGCTGGCCCCCTAAGAAGCCTGCTTCCGAGTTATGGATAGTTTCGACTTGAATGCGTGTGCCTTGGATTGCTGAATGGTGTATTGAGAAGCTTATATCAGACAGAAGATTGATTCGATAATCTATTAAGTGATTTGCGATGTTGCTTGTGGCCAAAGGTAAGCCAAAAGATGACCACCTGATTGATTGATACTTAGAGCGTATGACGTCTCAACGAGACATATTAAACCAATATACTGAAAAATCTCAATTGACTTCAGCTTTTGGAAATTTTGATACTATAAAAATTTCCCTCTTAATGTGCCTGCACCGATAGGTCATGAATAATGTGTAAGAAATGTACAAAGAATTTATGCCATACAGTTTCATTTGCGCTTGCCACGCCACCTTGACAGCCCATCAGTGCCAATGTTGTCACCGTCAACTGCTGTGTGCTCGGATCAAACAGAGTCTCTATCTCT
The DNA here is from genome assembly GCA_022833035.1 of Fusarium marasasianum. Lineage (NCBI taxonomy): Eukaryota > Fungi > Ascomycota > Sordariomycetes > Hypocreales > Nectriaceae > Fusarium > Fusarium marasasianum. The sequence goes on from JAJEQZ010000022.1 coordinate 138,197, forward strand.
TTCTCTCACTTTCTCTCTCTTTCCGGTAATGAATTTCTGGCCTACAGAGAATAGTGTTTACAAAAATGGTAGACTAAGTTCCAGAGCCGTGGAGCATGCATTGATCTTCAACATGCCATGTCTGGGTTTTAGATACCGAATTATATGACTAATTCCACGACAAGACTATTCGTCATTGCTTGAGAGCTGGGCCTTTCAGCAGGAAGCTTGCTTCACTTCGCTTAGACAAGTTTGGGATGTCTTGGAGTCATTCCTTAGGTTCCGAACGATATTTTCCGGGTTATTCCTAGGTCCATGCTAATGATGTAATGGATTGTGATAAGCCAACCTGGGTCACACGCATAGGCTTAGTCTGTCGGGGGGGATGTGCCTTTCCGGTTGTTGATAGTTCTTTAGAGCATGCCAGAAAAAGCCAATATGGGATCATGCGCTCTATTTCGGGAAACCTCCAACCAAGTCTCAGGATGTGACGAGCAATCTGACCTTCCTGGAACAACTCGCCCCTCGATTGTGGCTGGCTGTGAAGCCACTTTATGCGTTCTTACGGAGGGTGATTGTCCCATATTCAAGTGGTCGTCGGCTAAAACTCCCCATCTTGTCCCCCCGTGACTCAGAGCAGAGGTGATAGAGGCGAGGGAGGTGATGCGGCCCTCAGATCCTTCGTCTTCACAATAAGGAAACCGCTCCCAAGACGTAATGACCTTTCCTACCTTGGCGGCCCAGGACACGAGATGTGATTCTTTCGCACTATTGAATGTGCCCCAGCCCTTTAAACTAGTGTGATGTTGCCTCGCTGAGGAGAGGGCGCCAATCTCGATCAAGGATCTGTTGCGTAGAGCACACTGCTGGGCCGAGTACTTTCTGGACTTGTTGCACTAGAAGTGACGAGTGCCTGCACCACTTTTGGCACATCAGCATCTGCATGCAGCAATGGGCTGACTTCGTGCTAGATGCCAAGAGATTGTCAGTGGTCCTATACGAGTTTCGCATTGGAATGTTGAACCTCCCATATACGCAGGGCTGCATAGTGGCGAGCTGAATTGACCATTTTGGAGCGCTCAATCTACTCGGTCCTGAATAGGAACTCTTCAACAGGCTAGTGGTGATTGTGGCTGGCTGGAGTGTTACTTTGAGTTGATAAACCCCACAGTGGATGGCTCACATCACATGCCTGACACGTGGCTGGCTGAAGGACCTTCTCAGACGGGCAAGAATATGTGACAACGTCCCGTGGCGCATGTCTCAGTTCTCCAAGACCAATAGATCTTCTGCCACTCATTGTCTTGGACGTTGATCTAGCCCTTTATCCCCTGTTCAGCAGAGCGCTTACAAGGACCGCTACTAACATTCCTGTTCCATTGATAATGAAGCTAAGTGGGACTAGATATCCTACGAATCTTGGAATGCCAGCCGGTAATCGAGTAGGTAGGCGAGTTCCAGCTCGTTTGTCAATTAAGCCAGCTACGTAAGTTAAGTTGGTCTATCGTTCGTTGTCCGGACACGGCACGGCCACTGAATTAGTTGGCCCTTAGCCAGCTCGGCGATGAGCACGCGAGGATCAGGGTAGCGAAAGCTGAACTCCTTGATCGAAATTAGAGTGCATAGATGAGACCTGCAAGCGAGCTGCGTGAACTATAAATTCGGGGACTCCTTTCACCTTTCAATGTCCCGTTCATCTGAACTGCATCGTCCTTCTTCGTCTCACATCATCAAAGGGATTCCTACCCACATTCTTACCTGTTTCAATCTTCTGCTTTCATTCCAGGGCACTTCACACAATGGAAGTGGAACTGGACTTCACGGGCGCACAGGACGTCATGCGCGACGATGAATGGAAGTTCGCCATCAATTACATCGACAAGAAAAAAGACGCCAGTACAAGTGAAGCTGTCTGCAACGGCATCTGGAACGAAATCCTTCGGAGAAACTTTCCCTTTCCGAAATTTATCATCGCCCCGGAACAAAGACAGACCACAGGCAAGCGCCCTGATTTCACAATATTCTTCGTGGATAAAAGAAAAAAGGAATGGCATCCCGTCTTCACTTTCGAAGGCAAAGCTCCTTACCATGGGGATAAGAAATCCATAATCGAACAAGGGAAAGCCCAAGCCTCTGGTTACGTCCCAAGCCTCGCGTGGTCCAAGGACGAAGAGGTCAACGAGAAGAAGAAATTTACGTATGGAATGTTTGCTTGCGGCAAGAGCTTCATGTTAATAAAATATGACGTCGAGAATGAAGAGATCGATGGATCCACGATCTTGTCTCTCGATACTGACGCAAAGAAGTTTGATACCTTCTGCAAGGAGCGCGCCGACTCATTCAAATGAGCTGGATCGTGTTCTATCAAGACAGTCTTTGTGTCAATATCTCATTGCCTGCAATCGACCAGAAGCTGAGTGGGTTTCCATGAAGGATCCCAGCTAGAATGCGTCTTATATAAGTAGTCTATTGGGAGGAAGCCACTGAATCATTCAACATGGTTGGTGACAGAAGAGAGAATTATGCGGAGGAATTTCTTATCAATCGTGGTTGGCTTCTGTTTGTTATCTAGTTGAGTGTCAATTCAATTGTTGAACCATTCCGCCATCTGCGCAGGTATCGATTCGCTGAAGAGCACTTGACACACTAGTGAATTGATGCACTCTTCGTAATATATTATACACGTTAAGTATCTTGAGACTCATAATCATGACTAGGATATTAATGGTAGCGAGATATTTTTTTTCGGGAGGTTATTCGTCTTGTTGCTCGTGTGCCGGATGTATGTCGTGGTCAATGCGAGTTACTTGTCTTTCTGGCCTAGTCGGTGAAAGTACTTCCCCAATACCTTCCAACGTCCCGTGAGGGGCTAAGAATGCAGTGAAGAAAATGACAGCTAAATGGCCGGGAAATGCGGCGCGTTAGTTTTGACCAACCAGTGCGTGCGCCGTGGGGAGAAGCTGTTCTTCCCGCCTCTGTTCGGTTTTGCGTGATATTGTTCACAAATACCCGGGCACTCATGTTTATTGCATGGCCGTCCAGCCCAAGTTTGATGGTAGTGAGCACTACGCTTAGTACTGCGGTATAACCCCCTCCAACATTTCCTTCAAGTTCTGTCAGCCGGAATAAGCTCTCAGCCACAAGTCTCAACTGCAAACAATACATCTAGCTCACAACTCAGACATTATACCATCCAAAATTTTCTCAACCTGTGAGCTTGGCTGTAAGTCTTAACCACGGCGTTCAAAATGGCAGCAACTTGCTAGGAACCACTTCGGTACTATGACTATATGTATAAGTATTTATATTTTATTACTTGATATAAACATTTCTGTCTTCAAGTCTTACGCAGTCTTAGACTACTGTCTTGTATTTGCTAGACAGGCCTGCCAAGGCTTGCACCGTCTTTGCCACATTCTTTGCAACGATATCCTTCAGCCTCCACTGGCACTTTGTCCCGTGGACCAGTGCAGGGACAGTAACCAAAGGACGGAGCCTGAACGCAATAGTACAAGAGCTCCCTCAAGAACTCGGGACACTCAATGAGTAGCTCGTCAAACGCATCTCGGATATCGGATTGTCCTTCCGCATCGCGTAGCTTGTTCCTTGCAAACTCCAATGCCGGGTCTCGGAGACCTCTTGAGCCATCGGCAGTCAAGGTGTACACGAATGGAATGGAATTGAGGAACTCGTCGAGTTCCAGTCTCTCATCCAAGGACCATGAGTATTTTCGAGCGGAAAGACCTCTAAGCCCTTTGATGTCATATTCCTCCCCGAAAGCATACATTATCGCATGTATTGAGAGAGCCCCGGAATTTGATGTAGTACTGGCTTCGTCGGTCTCGTTCATGTCGATAGAATAGTCGCCCGTATATAGGTAGTCGACCATGAGCTGTACCATATCAGGCTGATGTGAAGTTAAATCATATGTTCCAGAGAATGCTTCCTAGAAGTCTGTCAGGACGACTATTGGGGTCGTATGGTGCATCGAATCTCTGTACCTTGAACTGACCAGCGCACGCTGCACGGAAGACCGGAGACTGGCTGCAAATGATGATCTTGTGAACCTCGATATTTCTCCCATTGCACGCAAAAGTAAAGTCTGTAAATTCGCCGGACTCGCGGGCTCTATTGATCTGTCAACTATGATCTCAAACGTCGTTGCAGGTAATCGTACTGCACTATACGGGCTCTGGTATCTTCAAAATCCATGATGGCGAGATATGGATGAGATTTAACACGAAACTCAAAGAACAACAGAAGTAGAAAGGAGAGAAAGAAAAAATGGCCATCACAGCATATTTGGCAGCTCATTCCTTTTAATGCCAAACAATGACGAGGCGCCTGATTCATGCGTGGCCTCATGATGTCGAATTCGTGGTATTCGAGGCTAGATCTGGTTAGCTATCAGATCTAGCGTTGCATCATGGCGCCACTGGCAACAAGGTTTGCAGCCATGACATCTGTCACAGCCACCAGCCACATCAATGACATGTCTGCTGATTAAAATATTGCTTTAAAACTGAGATGACCGACAGTAGAGTGGCAAAATTGCATCTTTTCGCTAGATAGACGTGCGCACTTGTATTCAGCCCCTCGTTGATGACCGGATGAGCTATAGGATACGAATGTGGCGTTAAGAGTAGCGACTGCTATTCAAGACTAAGCAACTCTTCCGAGCCTCTCGATTGCTGGATATCCTCACTCGGGTGTACGAAAATGTCAAAATATGCAGCGACTAGGGAATATAGACCTCTTCCATGTCTTCATCATCAGAATCATTGTTCTGCTGTCGCTCCCGCTCTCGAGCCTCCAACTCCTCCAAGATCCGACAGTTATGACACATGTCAATAGACACTTCCTCTTCGTCAACATCAACTCCATGGCAGGGTTCTTCTGTGTTATCATCAATCTGGGTCAAAGGGCCGCGTCCACGCCGACCGCATGGCGTGATGGGTCCATAGCTACCAGCACTAGTACTACTGCATTTGTCGCAGACTTCGACCGTCTTGGTCTGGTAGCACATGGTTTTGATGTCTTTGCTACAGGTTAGCATATACATAAGGGGAGGAAAAGAGACATACTATGGACGGGATGTAAGCGCTCGGAGACGATGGACTAGACTTCACAGAGTTTAACCAGAATCAAGTCTGAGAAGAACAAAGAGTAGAGAGTTGAGTGAGCAGACTTTATTGATATAGGCCCGGGACCCTCGATATAGTATAATTGGATCGAAAGAGATCAAATGCTCTTCTGAAGATATATCCAATGCGAAGCAGACACGAATTGTTGTTTGAAGCCCTTTGCGTAAACACCTTGAATGTGTTGGCCATTCTGAGCGAAAAGGTACAGCTGCAGGAAATATTGAATGTGGCGCTTGTATACTTCGCCCGGCCAGATAGACAGCCTGATGTGACAATGTGACATGTCTATCAGATGCAGGACACTCTCATTCTTGCGACCAACCAGATCTTGCCCACTTCACACCCAGTCTGCAACACCGGCTTGCATTATGCACAAGGACGCTATAACGGAACATGGCTTCTCAAATCTGAAAGGCTACAGAGTTATTCTCTGATAGCGTGGAGCAGATAGGGCTGCATTAAAAGCAGACCATTGCAGGTCAGTCCGCCTTTTGTGTTTACCATTGTAACGATTGCCTTGGGGGGCAAAAAACACTTAAACCTGGATATAGGGTATTAAAAATAAACTTGATAAAGATATTCTAAAATTACTAAAATCACCTTAAATTTATTCTAAGTTACTTAAGTTCTTTTATTATCCAAAATTATAGCCTTAAGTTTTCTTTCTTCCCTTAGGCTTAATACCTGGTTCATTCTTATCGATCTATTCTGTGAAGCCTTTAACCCGAGGCATCACGTTTTCCCAACATTGTGACAAGATCTCGATTGTAGGGGACAAAAATAGAGAAGTGTCTAGTGACCATCAGGACACATGCGAAACAGAAGCAGAGGGAGGGAAGAATTATTTTTCCGGTTTGGAATAAGATTTTAACAGCATCAGCTTAAATTACTAATAACCCAGAGCAGTTTTAGCTTGTCGGGTTGTTCACTAATCAACTAACTACCGAGGCATTCCCCGCCGCGAAGCCCGAAATGACCGCATTAATCGGAGCAATGCCCGCAGACTCCGCACGCAAGGCACTTGAAATTGAGTTTTAGTGAGTATCCATGCGCCCGCAGCCGGCTTAAGGTTGAAGCTGTGCTCTCCAGTATTACTAAAGCCTCCGAGGAGAGAAGTGAATGGTTATCTATAGCTGAAATGATGACCAATTACCAGGTTGAATAGAAGCTTTATAAAGAGATAAGGTAATTGAGACTCTAGCCATGACTCAATATTATATTACAATCAATACTTTCAGCATACTCAATCAGCTAAAGAGCTTGAACAGCACGAACTTGACACGTTTATCTCCACGACGCCCTGCGAATACCCCATAATGTCCAACAAGCCGACAGCTCTAATTACTGGGTACGCTCCACTACGATTGGCATTGCATGCAGATCAAGCTTACTGACATGCTTGTAGCTGTTCCGAAGGCGGAGCCGGTCACGCCCTCGCTCTTGAATTCGCAGCTAAAGGCTACCGAGTCTTTGCGACTGCTCGATCCATCAAATCGCTTACAGGCCTTCAAGAGAAAGGCATTGAGCTTCTGACACTTGACGTGACCAAGTCAGAGAGTATATCTGCTCTCAAGGATGAGATTACAAAGAGAACGGGAGGAAAATTGGATATTCTGTTTAACAATGCTGGCATGAGTAAGTCTGCTCTGCCAATCGTAAATGACGGCTATTGACTGTTGCAGTGTACGAGGCCCCCGCCATTGAAGCCGACCCAGAACAAGTCCAGAACATGTTCAAAACCAACGTCTTTGGCCTCTTCGACATGGTCCAAGCCTTCACCCCGCTTCTCCTCGCATCAGTCGCCGACTCAAAAACAACACCAACCATCATCAACACAGCCTCAATCGTAGCACGCGTACCCTACTACTTCACTGCCCAGTACAACGCCACCAAAGGAGCAGTAGCCTCTTACTCCGACACTCTACGTCTTGAACTCGCTCCCCTCGGTATCAAGGTCATCACCCTGTACATGGGAGTGGTCGCCACACATCTTACATCACCTGACAAGCAGCTACTTTCTCCAGATAGCATCTTCATCGATGCCGAGGAAGGTCTTCGTGAGAGATCCAGACTTCATCTCAAGAATGGTACCAAGCCTGAAGAGTTCGCACGATTGGTGGTTAAGGACGTTTTGAAGAATAAGACGGCTTTGAGTAAGGGAGAATATATCTGGCAGGGAGCGAATGCGTATGTTGTTTGGCTTCTTAATGCGATTGGCTGGAGAAAGATCTTTGATGGGATCTCTGAGGGGGGCGTTGGTCTTACGAAGGATGTGAAGAAGGCGATTTACAAGAAGGGTCAGGGCAGTCTGCCAAAGACTAGTTAGACGAGACCAGAGGGTGGCTAGAGGTGATATTTAATTTGTAATAATAATAATTCATTTACTGTTTAAATTCTGAATGGTGAACTATTTGTGTTAAATGTTTGGCTGGCTTAACACCAATCGGCTACAAGAGAGTCGGATCGCAGCCAAGTGGACAAGGATCATCTTGAAACATTGCCAGACTCCCTTGGATATCGAGGCTTCCATCTCGTTAGGACGTTCACAGCCCCCACAGACCAAGAGAGCATCAGAGCATATAAGGTCAAAAGATATACTAAACTTATCCTGAACTTACAATACGTTACCTAAGTCTTTGCATCGCTTAGGGTCAAACTACAATCCCAAGTCAAACAGCAATACATTCGCAAGTAAGATCTGACCAATAGGACTACACTCTAATACTTCTAAAGATATCTGCGACCTTGCCAAGGAGCTTCCGTAACATAGCAGGCGTCATCATAGCATGATCAGGGATAACACGACACCTTTCATTCAGCTCATTCCCAAGAACCTCGACCTGTCTGGGCGACAACAGACCGACCTCTTTGCCCTCTTGCTTTATCCCAACACCCAAGACACGCTCCGTGTTCTCAATCAGACTGACCGACACTTCACAGAAGATCATACCCTGCGTGCAAGGTCTCTCGAGTGGTCGGCCGCAGACTATAAGACCTGGAATAGGGTCCAAAGGATCGATGGCGATTCGCTCGACTCGTGTGGCAACATTATCCAGGATGAGCTCGTAGATAGCGATGAGCTGGACGAAGATGCTCGTTATCATCAACGAAATTGGGGCGGACAGTGGTTCTGAGGCAACGGTAGGTTGAGGAAGCGAGACGTGGAATAGGTTCTTTGACTGTCTTCGCAGTTCTGATGATGGCTGGCATGGACGGACCAACTCCATCGGTTGTGAGTCGCATAGTAGCTCAGGGCAATGTCGGGTATTGTAGAGTTTTGTCAAGATGAACAGAAACTCTTGGGCGACTTTGATGACGTATTCAGCCAATGTGATGTTGTCGATAAACAACGGGCCGTGTTGATAGATCATGGCATCAAAGTCCAGCGATGCTTTGGTCGTCTTTATTGCTTCGAGACGGACGTGAAGACCGAGGTTTATCGTGGATAGGTCAGACATGAACTCTCCGGGGTCTATCTTTCGCGGGTGATGTGTTGTGAGGCAGTTGGTCAAGGGGAAGAAGGTCTCGTATGTGATGGTGGAGTTTGGAGACATGCCGATTGGGTATATGTTCGTGATGGTGTCGAGATCGGTGTACAGTGGAGTATTGGTGTATTCGAGATCGCCGCTTGTATTCCAAGATGTGCTTGACTGGTCAAAGATGTCTGTGAATCCCATACCCCACGATGCCGCAATCCCATCTTGTATCCCAGCAGTAGGCATACGGGGAGGAGACGGTTTGGGGGATAACATGCCCGTCCAGTCAAACGGACTCCAATCATCCACAAAAGCAGCATTTTGCGGCACAGCACTCGGAGAGACTGTTTGACTGGCAGGAAATTGCTGAACAGGCGGTGGTGAGCCCTTCCCAGCTTGTTTCCGCCGCGGCCGCCCTGGGACCTTTTGCTGTCCTATCTCGCACTTGACTCCCAGCATCGAACATCGTGCACATTTCTCATCGGTAGGTCTTATCCGCTGACATCGCGACTTGCTCTTCCTGCAGACGTCACAGGAGAAGCGTCTCTGAGAGGGATGCGGTGCGGCGGCGCCCATTGTGAACACGGTATGGAGCTTTGTCTGCAAGCAGTGGTAAAAATGGAATTGAACTGGCTATCGGACAGAAGCAAAGTCCGCTGCGAGCACCACCTCTATATACAAAACCCTCCGCGGCTGGTTTCACACTGCAAAGCGAGCTAGTCCCGTTGGGGGGAATAGGTGATTACTATACTCTCCGACACGGACAGCGTTTTGTAACAGTTCCGCTTGGGGAGAACTGCCGTCCTCGCATTGGCCTGTCGATCGCTTCGGACTCGCTTGTGTCGCCGCAAGAGGTTTAGCCCTGGAACATGCCGTGAGGGAGACGGTCGGACTCCTCGCTCCTGATAATAGATGGCGTTTCCGCAGGGTTTTTTCTTCTGCGATTGCTGATCAATCTAGTTGGTCTCCATATCTGAGTCCGGAGGGTTTTGGGAATTTAGTCAGTGAAGTTAATGACGCTTTGATCGGGGAGAGATAGAGTTGCTCGCTTTGTAAATGAAGCCGAATCTGTCGCTGTTATATCACACTCACCTTTCGTTCAATTACATTCTCTATCGCTCAATTAAATCTGTATCGCTCTCTAATTACTACTCTTTCATTTTCCTTAATTATCAACCGTAAAAATGAGCATCAGCTCATCCACCACCGAAGATGGCTCCATCACAGCCACTGAACAACCTCCCCCAGCCTCAATCGACAAACCTCCCCTTGAAAAGACCAACACCACAACACAATGGCATCTCGCCCCAGAACTCCAAGCCATGCGCGACGCCGACGAAGAAATCGGCCAGAAACCCCGTAAACTCGGCGTCACCTGGCAGAACCTCACGGTCAAAGGCATAGGCAGCGACGCTGCGTTCAACGAGAACGTCCTCTCCCAGTTCTACCCTTTTCACCAGAGCGCCAAAGAGGCGCCTATGAAGACCATCATTGATGGCTCGCATGGTTGCGTCAAGCCTGGCGAGATGTTGCTTGTTCTTGGACGCCCTGGGAGTGGATGTACAACCCTCTTAAGCGTCCTAGCAAACAACCGTCTGGGTTACGAAGAAGTTTCCGGCGATGTTCATTACGGCAACATGTCCGCCGACGAAGCAAAAGCCTACCGTGGCCAAATCATAATGAACACCGAAGAAGAAATCTTCTTCCCCAGCCTGACAGTCGAAGCAACCGTCGATTTCGCCGCGCGCATGAAAGTCCCCTTCCATTTACCCCCCGGCATAAAGACCCGCGAAGAATACGCCCAGTTCTACAAAGACTTCCTCCTCCGCTCCGTCAACATATCCCACACAAAACATACAAAAGTCGGCGATGCTTTCATCCGCGGTGTATCTGGCGGCGAGCGCAAACGCGTGTCTATCGTGGAGTGCCTCACTACGCGGGCTAGTGTGTTCTGCTGGGATAACTCTACGCGCGGTCTTGATGCGAGCACGGCGCTGGAGTGGGTGCGAGCTTTACGCGCCATGACTGATATTCTTGGTTTGACTACTATCGTCACGCTGTATCAGGCTGGTAACGGAATTTACGAGCATTTTGACAAGGTCCTTGTTCTGGATGAGGGGAAGCAGATCTTTTACGGCCCGCAGAAAGATGCTGTTCCGTTCATGGAAGATCTTGGATTCGTCAGAGATTCCGGCTCGAATCGGGGAGATTTTCTGACTGGCGTTACTGTTCCGACTGAGAGGCGTGTTGCGGAGGGGTATGAGAATACCTTCCCCCGTGATGCAGATGGTGTACGTGCTGCTTACGACAGATCACCCATCAAAGCTCGTATGGTCGAGGAGTGTCAGGCATACCCCATCAGCACTGAAGCAGCCGAGAACACCGCAACCTTCAAGGAGATGGTCGCCCGCGAGAAGCAGCGCTACGTCCCCGCCTCATCACCCGTCACCACGAACCTCGCCATGCAGATCCAAGCTGCTGTTACGAGGCAGTATCAGATCATGTGGGGTGACAAGTCGACGCTCTTCATGAAGCAGGGCGCGACTCTCATTCAGGCCTTTTTGGGTGGATCGTTGTTCTACAATGCACCTGATAACTCCGCTGGTCTGTTTCTAAAGGGCGGTGCATTGTTCTTCTCAATTCTGTATAATTCGCTTCTGGCGTTGTCGGAAGTGACGGATTCCTTTACTGGACGACCTATCCTTGCGAAACATCGGTCTTTTGCACTTTATGACCCGGCAGCCTTTGTTATCGCGCAAGTCGTCGCTGATTTGCCCATCCTGGCTTTTCAGGTCACTCAGTTCGGCCTTGTCCTCTACTTCCTCGTCGGTCTTAAGACTACCGCCGGCGCGTTCTTTACGTATCTCGTTAACAACTACGTTACCGCCTTGGCAATGACGGCTTTCTTCCGCTTTATTGGCGCTGCGTTTCCAACCTTTGACGCCGCTACCAAGGTCTCTGGTCTTTCTGTCGTTGCGCTGTTTGTCTACATGGGGTACATGATCATCAAGCCCGAGATGCATCCTTGGCTATCATGGATCTTCTGGATCAATCCCATGGCTTACGGCTTTGAAGCTCTTCTCGGGAACGAGTTTCACGATCAAGAGATCCCATGTGTTGGCCCCTACCTCGTTCCCAACGGCCCTGGATATGTCGGAGGCAATGGAGGACAAGCCTGTGCTGGTGTTGGCGGCGCTGAACCCGGCGCAGCCTTCGTTACGGGCGACGCTTACCTCTCCAACATGTCGTTCAGTCACAGCCACATCTGGCGCAACTTTGGCATCAACTGCGCATGGTGGATTTTCTACGTCGGTCTCACCATCTTCTTCACGTCGCGATGGAAGCAAGTCGGAGAAGGAAGCCGAAGCCTTCTCATCCCTCGAGAACAGCAGCACAAGTCCAAGCATCTCCTCCCCTCCAAGGACAGCGAAACACCATCGGAAAAGACACGTGCTGACAATGGAGCTGGAGCTTCTGACGGCGAAGTTGACCCGAACCTCATGCGCAACAAGAGTATCTTTACCTGGAAGAACTTGACATACACCGTCAAGACCCCAGATGGCGACCGTGTACTTCTTGATAACGTCCAAGGCTATGTCAAGCCCGGCATGCTCGGTGCATTGATGGGTTCTTCAGGCGCCGGTAAAACAACACTCCTCGATGTCCTCGCCCAGCGAAAGACCGAAGGTTCAATCCACGGATCTGTCTTGGTCGACGGTCGACCTATCCCTGTATCCTTCCAACGATCAGCTGGCTATGTCGAGCAACTCGATATCCACGAGCCGTTGGCAACTGTCCGCGAAGCCCTTGAATTCTCTGCCTTACTACGCCAGTCTCGCGATATACCCGACGAAGAGAAGTTGCGCTACGTCGACACCATCGTTGATCTCCTTGAGCTGAACGATCTCGAACACACACTCGTTGGTCGTCCTGGAAACGGCCTGTCAATCGAGCAGCGGAAACGTCTCACCATCGCGGTTGAGCTGGTCGCAAAGCCTAGTATTCTTATCTTTCTTGATGAACCGACGTCTGGACTCGATGGGCAGGCTGCTTATAACACGGTGCGCTTCCTTCGAAAACTCTCGGCTGCTGGACAGGCTATTCTGGTGACGATCCATCAACCATCTGCACAATTGTTTGCGCAGTTCGACACGCTGCTGCTGCTTACCAAGGGTGGAAAGACTGTGTATTTCGGCGATATCGGAGACAACGCTGCTACCGTGAAGCAGTATTTCGGCCGTCATGGTGCACCATGCCCACCGGAGGCTAACCCCGCTGAACACATGATCGACGTTGTGTCCGGCGAGGATGGCCCTTACAAGGACACGGACTGGAACCAGGTTTGGCTGCAGTCGCCAGAACATGACCAACTGAGCAAAGACCTGGACCACATGATCGAAGTAGCAGCATCTCAACCCTCAAGCACCAATGACGACGGTAACGAGTTCGCTGCTTCGATGTGGACCCAGGTCAAGCTCGTAACACACCGAATGAACGTCTCCCTCTTCCGAAACACAGAATACGTGGATAACAAAGTCGCCATGCATATCCTCCTCCCGCTCCTCAACGGCTTTACCTTCTGGCAGATCGGCGATAGCTTGACAGACCTGCAGCAGAACCTATTTACCGTGTTCAACTTCATCTTCATCGCTCCGGGCATTATCGCGCAACTACAGCCGCTATTTATTGATCGCAGGGATATTTATGAGGCGAGAGAGAAGAAGAGCAAGATGTATCACTGGGCGCCGTTCGTCACTGGGTTGATTGTGTCGGAACTGCCGTATTTGCTGGTTTGTGCAGTGTTGTATTTCGTTTGCTGGTATTTCACTGCTGGGCTTCCTACTGGTGCTGAACATGCCGGCAGTGTCTTCTTTGTCGCGGTAAGTTCTTCTTTCTCTGGTGTATCTTGAGTACTCAAGCTAACATGTTTCAGCTCATGTACGAAGGCTTGTACACTGGCATCGGCCAGGCGATCGCTGCATACACTCCTAACGCGGTCTTTGCATCGCTTGTCAATCCTCTGGTCATCACCACTCTCGTCTCTTTCTGCGGTGTCATGATTCCTTACAGCCAGATTGTTGAATTCTGGCGATACTGGTAAGTGACAGACCTCTCATGGTATTCCAACATCGCCATCTAACTCAAGTCACAGGATGTACTACATTGATCCCTTCAACTACCTCATGAGCTCGCTCCTTGTGTTCACAACCTGGGACAAGCCTGTCCACTGCAAACCCCACGAACTCGCCGTCTTCGATCCTCCGTCCAACACCACCTGCGGAGATTATCTGTCTGATTATCAGAGAGGTATGGGCATAGCCACCAACCTCCTCAACCCGGATGCATTTGCCGATTGTCAGGTTTGCCAATACACCTCGGGCGCGGATTACCTCCGAACATTGAACCTCAAAGAAGAGTACTACGGCTGGAGAAATGCTGGGATCGTTGTTGCTTTTGTGATTGGTTTCTATGGGCTTGTGTATGTCATGATGAAGCTCAGGACCAAGGCTACCAAGAAGGCGGAGTCTTAAAATGAATTGATTAGAATGGGATGGAAGGATCATATTAGAATGGTTAGAACGGTGTACCCTGCTACTTCTCTTCTTTGCCTTTTTGCTTGCCGACCTTTGGTCGCGGTAGTTTTAGTTTTAGAACTGGATATTAATTATTTTGGGTCAATCTGACTGACCTCTGTGTTGTGATTTTGTTGACCCTGCAGGTCCTCCTATGTCTTCCTGGTCCTGTAACTGAGCTATAATTTGGTAAGTATGGGGGCTCAATATCTAGGCTTTGTCCACTAAAACATCCACTAACTCAGCTTGTTACAGTGGAGAGGCCCTTAAACTGCGGTGTAAATTACGGTCGATATGATTTCGCCCAAAGTCTTGACCTCTCACGCGCCACAATTGTTATGATACCAAAGGATGACATTCATTTCGCCGAGTCCACGGTCATGAAATAAATCATCGATATCTCTATACTGTAGTGGAAATGGACTACATAATCCTCAAGACCGGGGTCAATTGTCAGCAAACTCTTGCTCGGCCGGCCCTACTACCGCATATATACTGCCTGTTCAATAACGCTTAAACTCAATCCTCCAGCCAGTATGTGGATCAGTAACATGAACATTCAGCTGTGCCTCCCCATTGACAATTGGCACGGATTGAGTTCCCAGGTATGGTGGGTCGCCAAAAGGCTGAAAGATGTCATCGGAACCATAGAAAGCATAAAACTTGGCATCGAGCTTTCCGCGACTCTTGTACCCAACCGTGTCGAGACCTTTGATGTGTAAGGTGTAGTTTCCTGTCGCCACTCTGGTCCCAGCCAGGATGCGGACTTGATCACCACGCGGACCGATAGTGGCGAAACAATCCCACTTCCTGTCAGTCGATCCAACTGTCTTGGCACGTTCACCGACCATCTTCTTAGCATAGTACTTATACAAGGGGAATCCCGCTGCGCCGACGTAGTTAGTGTTGCCGGGGTCTTTTGGGTCTCCAGGAGACTTTGTCAGGAGGTTGGCAAAGTTATCGTATAAGGGTGGATTCCATAGTCCCAGTAGGCCGGCGTAGTTATATCGCTCTAGTCGACTGATCCACCAAGAGTACCCAGATGGTGTTTCCTCTGACAAGACAGCGTATTCATTGATGTTGACAGGGCGGAATGGTAGCTGATATGCTTCGAGCAGATTCTCGAAGAGCGTGTTACTGATGTCGGGGTCACTGGAACTGTGGAAATGCGACGTTAGTGTGAGACTCCTGGGTAATAACAGTAGAGGTACTTACTCGCCCCCCATCTCGTAGTGCCAAGCATACTGATCAGGATAGGTTGAGTTGCCTCCAACCTGAGGCCCCCAAGTGCTCCACCATGCATTAGCTACATCAGGAGAAGCAGCTATAGTTGGACCGCTGATCAGGACTTTGTTCAGAGCAGAGTCGGATCTATAATATTGAGATTCTGGTTAACACTCGCCTATCTTCTTAGTAGGCATCTGGCTTCTCTGCTTGCTTACCTCAGTCGCTTATGGGTTCTTATATATAAGTCTACCCATTGCTGAATTGATCTACCCCAGAAGCCACCAATATCCGGCTCATTCCAGATATCCCAAATAAGACCATCAAGAGCATTGCGAGACTTGAGATCACGAACTAGTTGATTGAGAAAGTTGTCATAGCTGGTCCAGTTACCTCCATCACCAGGGAATTGATAAGACGGGACGTTATCTCGATAATCAATGCCCCAAATGTCATGGGGCAGAATGATGAACTGGGCCCCAAACTTTCGTGTTTGCTTGTAATTGATCATGGTAGCTTCGAAACGACATTTGTACTCATCGGGGCCAAACGACCATCCGCGACACGGCTTGTCAAGCTGAGCACCGCCAGCACGGCTGTACTTGATGCCGATATCTGAATAGCTTTGAAATCATCAGTATCCACCAGAAAGTTCAAGGTTTGAGGTTTGAATCTTCTTACAAGTGACTTGGAATCTGATTCTTCGTTTTGTTAAGAGGCATGCCGTAGATAAACGCCGAAGCATTGTGGCTCGAAGGACCAACCCGGTCAGCCAGGTCAACGTATGCTGTAGAACTGTCATCCGCGTTTGCACCCAAGGCAAACGCGAATATGGCGAGGACTAGAGGTCTCATGATGAACGTGGCAGCAGTGAGAAGATTCTGGAGTGGGAGACAAATGGTGAGTGTTTGCTTGACATACAACCAAGCCTACGTTGCAGTTATATACTTCTCGTAAGTGATCAATGAGCTACTGAAGGAGCAATTGCAGGACCGTGGTATTGTTCTTGGTTGGACCGCTTCTCGTTCGATTTCCGTCGAAAGGACCTTGAACGACACATATCCCGACTATCCAATCAGATCTAAATAAGGCCGCCAAGTGACGCCGGGTTTGGTCGGCTTAGTCGTAATTTGATTGGATAAAGTATTCTTTCGGGATTGAACAATGTCGGGGATTTGGGCGCTAATGAGTATACGGGGTAATGGGGTCTGGGGTACTGGGGTAAGTAGACACACATCTGCCGAAAAGACAAAGTTCCCGCGGGTGATCAAGGCGAATGGCTGGGAAGTGTCGACAGCTTGGCAAGCGAGCGATCAGCTGCCCCTATACTTTGGCCTCGTAGGAAAGGGAAGTGCTTGAGAAGGTTGGTCTTCTCGATCAGATCAAGACTGGCATTATCGCACTGAAGCTGCATGAGGACTTTGGCTGTACGCCTTCAACAGTCGACATTTCTCGAGAGTAAGTTACTCCCAACATGACATGTATCTCACTGACTTTCAATCTTTAGTGTCTGCGAAGAACATGACATCCATTGCCATATCCACACCGATGGTCTCAACGAAGCAGGCTTCCTCGAACACACCGCAGCAATCTTCGACTGGCGTAGCATTCACATGTACCACGTAGAAGGTGCCGGAAGCGGTCATGCGCCAGACATGATGAACCTAGTCGCGTATCCTAACGTCTTCCCGAGTAGCACGACTCCCACGATGCCTTTTACGACGAACAACATCGACGAGCATTTCGACATAGCCACCAAATGCCACCGTGTCTCGAAGGACAATCCCGATGATGCCTCGTTTCTAAAGAACCGAATCAGGGAGGACACAATCTCAATTGAGGATATTCTTATAATATTAACCTCGTGGCGTTAGACTCGCAAGTCATGGGTAGATCAGCAGAGTTACTAAAATGCACTTGAGAGGTGGCGCATAAGAACAAGGTTCAACGGGGACTGTTGGACGAGGACAAGGATACTGGTCCAGATAACCTCCGCATTGAGGTACACCAGCAAGTACACTACCAACCCTGCCATAACCCAAGGAATCAGCCACGCCGTTGGTAGCGTTGAGGCTAGGAAGCTGGCGGACTTGGCCAGCTGCATATCAAGCCTTTCCAGATTTCGAAGAAGGATTTCAATACCTATGCGCAGATAGTAAGTCTATCTTGATAATAATATATATACTAGTAATTTAGTATAATTAAAAAAGAAGGTTTAGGACGCTTCAAAAGTAATAGCGGAGTTAAGTTTATAAGTTAGTTATAAGGTTAGAAAATACACTTTACCTTTAATATAATGGATTAGGAACTGTATATCTAGGAATAAAGCTAACCTCTTAAAGGACAGTAGCGATAAGAGCCTTAGACTTGAGTTAGGTTGTTCATTGCGAGTCAGGACATGCCTCAACTTACACTAGATTCAAGATAGTACAGCTTCTTTCCGTGTGCCAGACGCCTCTGTGCAAGACGACCGGCCTGAAAAAAAGAAAAGGTTCCCAACCTATGACTACGATTTCAGTATCAACGAGGCATGGGTGCTGAGGATAATGTACCTCCTGAGACATGTAGTGCTAAATTGAACTATTTGACACGTATTTAGGTATAATATCTATATGTGGAGTATATTGTAAAGGAAGACAAAACCTGGTAATACTGTCTTATGTAAAAGCCTCCCTCACTAGCTTAAATGAATTAATATAAACTAGTTATAGGAGTCTAGATAAGCATACTAACTCATTATTAATACTTAAAACTAACAGCAATAGAGTTAGGTTTTGACATAGAATTCTTTAAAACATCCTGAAAGAACAGTTCAAGGTGCCTGTTAATTTCATGAGGGGCTTCGACCTGTAAGAAGTGACCTGCACTAACTGAGCGAACTCGGAGATTAGGTGCATTAGGTACAGTATCAGTCAACTGGATCGATGGGATGGCCACTGGATCTCTCTCTGCCAAGACCAGAAGGACTGGTAGCGAGATAGTTCCTGGACTTTCCAATTCTAGCATTCATATTAGGTTATGTGATTCTGGGTAGGGGGACGTTATCTTGACTTACCTTCTTCGGTAGGGTTGTTAAGACCTGCAATCATAGCTTTGTACCATCGCAAAGGCCCCTCCATTCCTCCACTCTCTCTAATGATCGTTTTCCATTGATCAATTCTGGCTCGACTGACGAAGATATCTGTTGCCATCTTGTCCTGCATGAGCCACTGGTGCATAGCGCCCGTCAGTGCAAGATGGTCGACCCAAAGAGCTGTATTTCGAGTGAAACAAAGAGTACTGAATGATTCCAGCTATAATTCGTCAGCACTGGAAGTAGACGATCTCGTCCTGCTCACATGTTGATCAAAAACCTTCGCCGCGTTTTCTTCATTATTAAACCACCAGAAGCCAACGACTTCATACCCAAAGCGAGCAAGTGATGCTTTGTTGATGAAATTGACTCCTGCCGTATCAACTCGTGCTGACGGTGGAAAATAACCGTTGCCCAAAAATGCGACTGCTGTAAATCGAGAAGGTTGGTTGATTAAAAAGCGTGACAACAATGGTGATCCGCTGTATATTTCGTCAGTCCCTAGAACGATACGTTGCAATAACTTACAGATCGTGCGAAATCCCGATGACCTTCTCCACGCCTTCGCAGTCGAGGATCTGGCCAACATCTGCTGCCATGTTGTTGAAGCTATAGAGAGTCAAATCGCTTGGAGTGTCGGTTCCTCCACAGCCTAGAAGGTCGGGGGCAATTACTCCGTAGCCCTATTCGGTGAAATATGTGATTTGATGACTCCATTCGTATGAGGTCTCTGGAAACCCGTGGATAAACAAGAGATATGGCTTTGTGGTGTCCTGTGGCGGGGCAAAGATATAGCGGTAGGTCGTGCCAGAAGGAATTGTTACACTTCTGACGAAATTGACGTATGTCGTGTTGCAAATATCAGACTGCAGCAGTTAGTAACAATGAAAAAAGATACGGTCACGAGCGGAGAGCAAGGTATCATTACCGTATCGACATTCGGATTGCGTGTGCAATGACCCTAGTGATACTGTTAGTCCGCTTAAAAGCAATAAAGCAACTGCGTCAGAAATGACAAAGGCTTGGAATACGGCATACAGCTGTGATTGAAGGTAACATAGCAGACAAGGTAAGTAGAAATAGTACTGTATGCTTTAAACTGAGATTTATAACAAAGACTGGCTTGAGTAGTTATCTCTAGGTGGGCGTAACTATATAGCAGTAAATACTATAATAAGATCCTTAGCGTTGTGCTAAGAGAATGGACGAATTTGTTAGCTTTATACTTACGGTAAACATAATGTTATGTTTTTTACTTAAATATCCCGAGCATAACTAATCAGTATATCTAAAGCTATTAATAGGACGGCTTGGTTATTAATCAATTGCTGTTTAGTTAAGCTAAGTAAACTTTAAACTTTAAAGAAGGGAAGCAACTATTTATAAAAGATATTAAGACCTTAGGCAGATCATACTCAAACTCGTCCTATTTGCTATGCGTAAAGTAATAATAACCTCTTACTTATTACAATTATCCCCATGCTAAGCAATGGCCTTCTTTAAGCAATCGATCTATTAGCCTTCAAGACCGGGGCCTCTTGTCTGATCCTAATAACCTATTTAGGAGCTTTTATACATATTCCTTACCTTCTGCGCACTGTAAATGCTAAGGTCTTGGTTACAGGTCGAGAACCTTCTCTTTTCCAGGCTAGTTATCTTGTCCTTACTTTAAGTCTTATAACTTATAAAGCTATTGCCCAAAACCATTCCTACTACTATTAACATAAAAAGTATAGGGTAGTTATTATATAACATAATCAGGCATATATTAATACCAATAGTCACTATTATACCTTTGTTTTACAACTATCCAGGTGTCATGCAGAGATCTTCGCTTGCAAACAAGGACCAGATCTGCTCCAAGTGAACTGGGAAGCTCAATCGTAATATCCTCCGAGATCATGAAAAGGGTGTGTTCGACATTGTGCTACCAGAGGGATTGCTTCCGCCATGTATGAGGCCTTCCTCCAGTCGAACAACTTCGGCGGCCACAAGAGCTACTTTAGGTCCCTCCCAGGCACCTTCTTGCTGTCTTCCTGTCTCAAGCATAGACAAAGCGTCCCGTCTGATTTGTGGATCATAGCTTTTCAATACTATGAAGTATAGAGCAGGGATGAGGCCCAAGTCGCTGGTGAAAGAAAAGTGTTGGCTACAGGGATCGCTTGATAACCGGTAATTTGACTTCATGGGCTTGAACATCTGCAGAGCCTCCTTGGACCAAGTGAAGATTGAAGCAAACTGCAGACTGTATTAATTAAAGACGGATTCATATCCGGAATATAGAGCTGTGGCCTTAGCAATATTCACCATTGTGAAGTAGGTCAAGAGTAAACGTTCAGCAACTTGTTCTTGAAATGAAGGCGACCGCTGTATTAATTGCTAATCACGATAAGCTCTAAGCCATGAGCTGAGACGTGTTCGTAGCCCTTGTTGGAGAAGCAGAATCCGGAAAGGAAGGCCCACATCGGTTGAGGACTCGGCAGCATGACCTAAGCGGCGTGAAGCGTGTGACTCGGACAAAAGAAGATCCAGTTGTTGTCTAGCATTCTTTACTGATTGTAGTACAGGAACTGGCTCCTGTTGTTCGCGGATGTTTAGAGACTGAGTGTTGGTTGTGATGCTGGAGAAGAGCTGCGCTTGAACTTCTAGTCGATCGAAAGGTTCTACTAGATCATCTTCCACGAGCGTACGTGAAGGTTGTTGTCCCACATCGTAATCATGGCTCTTCAGTATCTGCAGCCCATGCTGGAGGTGGAGAAGGCCCCGCGCTGGTCTCTTTTGTAGGTACTCCATAATCACAAACAGTAGGCACGCTATGAGAGTCGTTTTGACCGATGGCCTGTTATCTCCCAACTGTAGACCATCTGATGGGGATTTTTGCAGTAACTTGGTGGCCATGTTTTAACGCGGATCAGGCTGAGCTGACGTGTATTGCAGTTCAATGTCCTGGTCCTTGTAAACTCCGCTACCCTGCGTTGTATTTTGAATGCTGAACAGTCTACTAGAATGTCTTTTCTCTTCCTTTCTTATCTAGTAGCTCTTAGGAATGAAAGCTTTAGTAAACTCGGGGCTTCAAGCTGATTAGCAATTCTGCGAAGCAGCGACTTAACTTCAAGGTTCCAGACTTAACTGGCCTGACCCCAAGCAAGCCTACAGCTGACATGCGGACTTTATGGGAAGCGGACTCTTTTAGCGTTAATTGAAAACTAAATCAACCTCTGCCAAAGGTTGACCTATGTAAAGGTACATAAGATGCCAGTTAACTCACAAACAAAGCAACAGCCAAGACCTACAACGCTCTTTCATCTAATATCCAGCATCCCAGCGAAACATCAAGCAATCAACAGAAAAACAAAACAGACAAAACAAACAACAACAATTCTCAACCATGAATTTCTTCCAACCACAAGTTCCTTCTCTGCCATCAGACCTCGACCTCTTAAATAAAACGATCATCGTGACCGGTGCAACAGCAGGCATCGGACTCGGAATCTTTCGCCAACTTCTCATTCGCAAAATCTCCAATCTCATCATGGCAGTGCGTAACCTTAAGAAGGGCGAGACTGTGCGAACGGCTCTTCTCTCTGAAGCTGCAATTGGGACGGCCAATCCCACTGCCACAGTCAAAGTCATGCAACTGGATACAGAGAGCTATGAGAGCGTACAGCAGTTTGCGCTCGCGTTTAAACAGAACTTTCAGGAACTTCACCTCCTACTCGCAAATGCTGGGATTGGCACAGTCACCAAGGAATTGACAGGATCAGGTCATGAAAAGAATATCCAGGTCAACTATCTCTCAAATGTCTTGCTTACACTGGCTCTCCTTCCTGTACTGGAGTCTACCGCAATCAAAACAGGGCAGCCAACAAGGGCGACTTGGACGTGCAGTCGAATGCTTGAATATTCAAGTCTCGCAAAGAACTTCCCCTCAAGCAAGGTGAAGAAGTCCTAAAACATTTCGACACCGCCGACGAGCTTTCCACGTTCACACGATATGCAGGTAGCAAGTTGCTTTGTGTTTTCCTTCAAAGCGAACTAGCAAACCACTATAAGACGAACAACGTCATCCTTAACAGCTTCTGTCCCGGCCACGTTGACACTACCATGGGCGATGACCTGCCGCTTTACATTTGCATCCCGGCAAGTGCAATCAAAGCCTGTGCATAAAGCAGGATGGATCGCGCTGAACGCGGGACTTATTGCTGGCCCTCAGACCCACGGGAAGCTGTTGTGTGACATGGAAGTGGAAGAGCTATGGGAGTACATCACAAGTAAGGAGGGACAGCAAGCGCAGAAGAAGTTGTGGAATGAGACTATTGACGAGATGGCTGAAATGATTGATATTCCTCGAATAAGTCGGGACTTCTACCTGTACCCAGTAAATATTGGCTTTCTTTTATTTATCTTGCTCTTTCGGCCGCTCATACCCGCACAGCCGGCTGTGTAATTAGTGTCACGTGCTTATTACATAGCTAGCTATATAGATAAGGCCACGTAAGCTACTTTAATTAAATCTGCATAGCCAGGGGACTATTAGTTAATTTATCTTTCTATTATATTTATATTACTAATAAAGTAATTACTAACTTTCTGCTTTATAATTTAACTTTATTTATATAATATTTACTTACTTAATAAATATTAAGCCCTTATTTCTTACTAGCACTGCTAAATTAGTAAAATAATAACCTAATAATATTCTTTCTCTAAAGGCAGTATATATATTATAAAAAGCCCTTTTTATAAATATTAATAAGTAAGTAAAGGCTTAAGGATATATATTTATAATAAGGTATATAACTTATATAGTAAATAAAAAGGTATATATATACTTTAGCTATAACTATAGTAAAGGGAAATATATATTAGTCCCTAATAATAAAAGGAAAAGGAAGCGTACTACTTAATATATAAAGTATAAGTTCTTTATAATAAAAAAATAAAGCCTATATAAGGCTAAATAGAGTTTTTAATATTATTCTAATTTCTAGTTCTTTAAGTATAATTATAAGCTTATAGTTAGAAGTAGTATTATATATATAACTTACTAAAAGCTTACTAATAAAGATATCCTTATAGTTAAGAAGCTTACTTTTACTAGTATTAAATAATACTAAATTAAAACCTTCTTACTATAGAATATAAATATATTATTTATTAACTTAAATCTTATAAACTATATCTCTTAAGTAAAGCAGGACTTTATAAATAGATAGAGCTATATAGTTACTTTACTTTAATATCTTAATATAAAGAGCTTCTAAAGTTATTACCTTATTAAAAAGGACTTTTAATTATAGTTAGTTATATTTACTTATTTAGATTTACTTTAATTTACTAAATTATACTTTAAGGTACTTATAGTTAACTATACTTATAAAACTAATAAGTATAAAATACTTTTTCTTAATATAATTAGTATTAATACTATAAGAAGTACTTTTTATATTATATTTATATATCTTAGTAATAAGGAAAAGAAGGACTTTATATAGGCTTTTAGGGTATTATAAGATTTATATAATACTAATAGTATTACTTACCCTTTAGTTATACTAACTAATTAATACCTTACTTATATAAATACTATTATATTTATTTTTTATTTTCTAGTAGTAAAGGTTATACTTTACTTTTAGTATATTAATAAGGCAATCCTGACCTTTTATATAAGTACCTTTATAAAGAAAAAAGGCAATAAATAGGGATAAAAGGTATAGAAGGAGTTTTATAATAATTAGTATAAGCTTATAGCCTTAAAGTTATATACTATTTATAATAAAAAACTAAAGGATTTTTTACTTTAATATACTTATTTATATTTAAAAAAGGTAAATTACCTTTTCTTAACCTAGTTAAACCCTTATAAAAATAAGTTTATAAAGGTATTTATAAATAAATATTTATATCTAAACTAATTTATTATATCTTAAGTAAAAGGTATTTATTCTTTTCTTAAGTATTACCTAAAAAGCTTTAAGGCTAACCTTTTTAAGGTATTTTAAGTTATTAGCCTTATAGTTAGAAACTAGCTAGCTATACTAAAGTCTATATAGTCTTTAGAATAAGTAATAAGACCTACTTAGCGTGCTTATATATTATTAAGATCTTTATATAGCTAAGTTTATAGTTAAATATTATATAAGGTATTAATTATAGTTAACCTGTAGTAAGAATAAATAGGAAAGAGTTTTCCTTAATATACTAGGAGTTTTATAAAGATAATAAGTATGCCTTATACTTATACTTTTATACTTTTAATATAAGGAAATAAGCCTTTATTAATAAGCTATTTTTATTTATATTAGTATTTTTAGTAATCTAGGATATTACTACTTATATTTAAGCTTTATAAGGTTAATAATTACTATATAGCTTTAAAGTTAAAGCTAGTATTAAGTATATAGTAAGATTTATATATATTTAAAGGAATTAAAAGGGCACTACTTCTAGTAATAAGGAAGCTATAGACCTGCTTTTAATATTATAAATAAGGTTATAATAAAAGGTTTAATAAATACCTTAAGAAGTATACTAAAATAGCAGTAAAGCTTAATACTATAAAAAGAAAATAAGACCTTACTTTAAATAAGGCTAAGGATATATAAAGTAGGTTTATATTTCCTATTATTACTATAGCTATAATACTATAAATAACCCTAACTCTAGCCTATTACTATCTTTAGAAGCCTGTATATAAAGTATATATAAAGTATAAAAAGTCTTATAAGGTATAGTTTAACTAGTAACCCCCTAGTACCTCTTTTACTAACTATAACTATAGGAAAGCTATAAGACTGCCTTTAGTATATAAGGCAGCTTACTATTAGTAGTACTAGGAGTTAAAGTAAATAGGGCCTTTTATTAAGCTTTATAATAGCTTTAAACTAAGAGATTAGATAATAAAGGAAATATATAGCTAGATTAAGGCTAATAATAAATATTATAATAAAGCTAATAATTAAGAAAAAGGACTTTATAAGGTAAAAGGCCTTAACTATATCTTTTAGTAAAGACCTATAGCTTATATAATAACCTAAATACAGTAAAGAGGTAATATAATTTTTCTAGTAAGATAACTTAATAATTAGCCTTTCTAATACTAAATATAATATAAAGGGATAATAATTAATTAAAAGATATATATAAATAAAGTAGCTTTAGGAGAATTAAATAATATATTTATTATTACTTAATTATATTTATATATAATTAAAGTACTTATTTTTATTTTATAGTATATATAATAATAAAAAGTTAGTATATTTAAAGTATATAAGATTATTAGCTCTAGGAAATTAATTACCTTAGTTAAAATGCCTATACTTATTACTAGCTATAACTATTAAAGAAAGATAATATATATATTATTAAATTAAGAAAAAAAAGCTAAATTAATTAATATATATATTAATATTTTAAGCTATTAGGATTTAATATTATTAGTAAGTAATAAAATAGTATAGGGTTAGATATAGAAAATTAAATTATATAGTTATAAGTAAATAGATTAAGTAAAGGAATTATATATTTCTCTTTAAGTAAGTTATAACCTTAATACTATAGATAATATTAATATAGTAAGAGATTTAAACTAGTATATATACTACTAAATATATAAAAAAAATAAACCTTAATATCTTTAATTTCCCTTACTATCTCCCTATTTAAGTCTATATAATATACCCTTAAGGACTAACTAAATTAATATATATACTATTTTACTAGGCTACCTATAAAGTTAGTTTATATATAACTATTCTAACTGCAGGTATAGGCTATATTATAGTAAGGACTAAAAGCCCTACTTAATATACTATATCTTACTATTATAGTATTTAAGCTATCTAAAAAGGCATAGTATTAGGGACTAATTAAGCTAACTATTAGTTAATAGTACTGTAAAGCTAGCTAGTATACTAGTTTCTCTTAATACTATATCCCTAGTTTTATATTACTATAGTTACTAAAGCCCTAGCAGAAATAAAGCTAGTATTATATACTATATATAGCTATACTAGTATTAAGAGACCTATATTTATATTAGCTCCTAAAAGAGCATACTAGGTAATCTAACTATTAGTATTAAATATATTATATACTAGCTATTATATTTCTATATTCTCTTAGCTATAAAGAATAGGTAAAGGGATAGGGGAAAAAAAGCCTACTACTTCCCTTACTCTTTACCTAGTTCCTAAGTAGCTAAAAAGGTTATTTATAGTAACTACAGGCTATAAGATAAATTAGTTATTTTAGTTTAAAGGGATAAAGTAAGGAATAGTTTAAGTATTATCCTTAAAAATCTTAAAGTTATTATTATTAGGAGCTATTATTAAAGATTATTAAAAATTATTAAAAAGATAGTTATTATAAACTTAAAGATTTATTAAATTACTTAATATCTTAAAGAAATATATTATATTAAGAAAAGAAAATAAAGAATTTATCTTTTAATTTATATATTTATTTACTAATTAACTTATAGTTATATTAAATACTTACTATATAGATTAAAAGTAATAAAAAGATTATCTATATAGTATAACTAAAGGCAAGATAATAAATAATATATATATAATATTTCTATTTATTAATTTAGGTATTATAATAAGGCTCTTTCCTTTTCCTTAATATTATAAATTAATAACTATTTTTATATAATATTATAAGCTAAAAGGTTATATTATTTCTATATTATTTACAGTAAATATAAGCCTAATAGTATATTAATAATATAAAATATAAAGTAATAAGCAGTTATAAAGATAGAAAATATATATTAATAGCTATTTTAATTACAAATAGTATTATTATTAAATAGTAGCTATATATTTAATCCAAAGTTAGAGATTTAGCCTTATCTGTATAGCCGGCTATGCAATAAGTACGTAACACTAATTGCACAGCCGGCTGTGCAGGTATGACTTGCCTGCTCTTTTACTAGGCTTAGGTAAACATCGGTAGGGGAGGGGTAGACGATCGATGTAACAGAACCCCAGCTTGTAGATTAAATTGACCATAGAGACTAAGTTCCGAGGCCAAGGTTAGTATCCCAGCAATGCCAAATAGCCGCATTTTGCGTGAAGAACTAAATTAACTTAGATATTAAATTAGATACATTTTTTCTTTTCAGCTAATCCCTACATTAATTTTGAGGTAGCTGACGTGGCTCAACACGAGCAATATCCGCTTTAACTGATTGAGGAGTGTTTTTGATCGTAGCTAGATGTTCCTATAGGTTATTTCCTACTTGGATTATAGTAGGAGAGCTAACCTATCCGTGTTTCCCAGCAGATCGTCACATTGCTCGTCAGGTCGGTGACGTGGCCTATTACGAGGGACGTTCACGTTTAGTGGTTTTAATTGTAGCTAGATGATCCTGCAGGCTATTTCCTCGTTACATTGTAGCAAGAGAGCTAACCAACCTTCAGAGTAGTAAGGTCAATGTTTACGTATAAATAAGTAACACGAATCCTTCTTTCAATAATCTAGATCCAACCTTAGCAGAGCTATCAATTTTGTCAGTCAAGACTAATAGTCAACATCATGCCTCCCATCATGCTATCTTTGTTATTGCTCGCCTCCATTTCCTGGGCACAGGATTACGAGAGCACTTACAAAACCTTTCACAGCGCACCTGGGCAACATGTACCCGAGGTATCAGTCAACAAATCTGGAGCACCTTTGGCTGATGGTCTTTTGTTCATGACTGTGTCCGACGGACCGGTGATAATGACTGACTCCGGGGATCTCGTGTGGAATGGACCGGACGGAACAGCCTCTAATCTCTTCGTTCAGAGGTTGGATAACAAGCCGATATTAACATTTTGGAATGGGACCGGGAGTTTCCTGGGTCATGGTTACGGCCAGGTTAACATTCTCGATACGACCTACACTCAGTTGTACACAATCTGCCCTAACATAACAATCATGACAACCGACGGTTCTGTAACGGGCTGCTCCAGTGTCGACTTGCACGAGTCATTCGTGACCACTCGCGGCACCATCCTTTGCACTGCCGTCAACGTCACGAACGCTGACTTGACATCCATCGGAGGGCCATCAGATGGGTGGGTATTCGACACTATGTTCATGGAAATCGACATCAAAACCAATGACATCTTGTTCATGTGGAGCCCGCTCAAAGCAGGCATTCCTATCAACTCTACGAAACTACCTCTGTCCTCCAGTGGGACTTCACAGTCTAACCCTTTCGATTGGTTTCATATGAACTCTGTTACAACTTTGAAGGATGGCTATCTGGCCAACTCCCGACACACCTGGACTTCTTATGCTCTGGACTCAAAGGGTGAACTGCAATGGAGACTCGAAGGGTCAAATGGCGGTGACTTTTCTCTACCAGCAGCGGGAAACTTTGTAAGTCTCCTAGACTCCCGCGTCCCATCAAACTATCCTAACCACACAATAGTCTTGGCAACATCACGTTCGAGTGCAGAATGAGACCTCGAGTTCCCTTGTTCTCCACATGTTCAACGACATGAATGATGACAAGGGAGACAAGCCATCGAATGGCCTCGAGCTCCACCTGGACCTAGACAAGCGCGATGCCACAATCAGGAAGCTCTATATCGACCGACGCGACGAGATCGACACATCGTCCCAGGGCTCTTACCAAGAATTTTCCAACGGAAACGTCCTCCTCGGCTTCGGCGACGTAGACTACATAAAGGAGTTCGGCCCTGAGGGTGACGTCCGCATGAGCATGTCTGGTGCAGCCTCGTACCGTGCATATCGAGAGGTTTGGGATGCTACGCCGGCAGGATACCCGCCAAATGCAACAGCTATAGAAGGGCAAGGTTGGGTCAGCTGGAACGGAGACACGAGGACTACCAAGTGGGTAGTATATGCGGGTTCCTCAAAAGAGTCGCTTACCAAGGTTGGAGAAGTGACACGTACTGGCTTCGAGACAAAGTACAGTCTGCCTAGCGGATCAAGCTGCGTTCGGGTAGCTGCCTTCGCCGGAGATCATCATTTGCAAAACTCGAGTATAGTGCTTGTTGGTAAATAGCATACTGATAAAGACTATGCAACCCGATAAGGATAATTACGAGGCTGTATCAGGATTTAGTATAACTCTAACCTTTAACTTTGAAGTGCTCTGTTCAATTTGGATCGATCTTGGCTCTTACGACACGAGTCAAGATGTCGTTCAATGTGCAGCTGACATGACCCCTGCCCCAGCTTACTTTAGTGGCCGATCTTTCCCCTATCTGTCGTTCGTATGATATGGCAACTGACTGCTGCCTGTTTTGAGCATGGTAATTGAGTTCAGCTCTGCTCAAAATGCTCAGCGATCCCCATTAGTTACATGTGCGCTTAAGAAGGGTTGCATCCAGATACATCATTCCTTGCTTGCCAATGAAAAAAGTCACCTGCTTCTAGACAGCAGAGAATATCGAATGTTATTTTCTAACAAACCAATCATGTTAAAATAACAACCACCAATAGCCTGACTCAGATGCTTGCACACTGCATTTCAGCTGCGGACTAGAACTGCACAATGCCAAATCCTTTTCTTCTCAAGGCCAGTTATATCAAAAGAACTACCTCCAAAGGCCTGGCTCAGCTGCCTACTGTCAGCCACAACCATACCGGTGCATCTGCCAGGATGCCGTGTACGCAACTATGAGTGGACGTACTTAAGAGCATCATACCTGCATTGAACAGGAGGGAAAACCTCAATCACCCCTTCTACTACTTCATAGTCTCTTCATCTGTCATTCTTACTCTTCTCCTACCTATAAGACTATTTGAGAACCACTCACTATGTCGGTAAGTACTAGTCAAGGTATCTTCTGCACTTGATCTTAATGGTTGTGAAGCAGAAAAAAACCCTTGTAGACAATGAGGGCAAGGAGATCAAATCTGGTCCAGATCATTGGTACAAAATCGCCCTGGCTGATGGGAAAGAACTTGGTTTAATCTCCAAGAGCGTCGGGAGCGCTTCTCCAAACATGTTTCTCACTGCTTGCGATGCTGGACAAGGACTGGTAGTACGCTATCAGCGCAGTCACGGCGATGACCGAGTCAATCAGGGCTGGCACATTGGCGAAACGGGATACCTCCGCTGTCTGCTGAACGGATGGACTGGCAGCATCGCCGTTCACTTTTATACCCCCGCCGTTACCAGTCTTTTTTCTACACGTGGAGACGATAGTATCTATGGATTTCGTGCTGAGCAGGTGAATGACTACAGAGTCTCTCTGTATGCGTATGACAAGGAAGGCAAGCTTCGTGGGCTTCGGGTGGTACCACAGGGTATTACGCTTACTTCTTCTGACTTTCCAATGGGCCTGGACTGTGAATTTGTCAAAGTGAGCAATGGCATTTCAAAGGGCAACTTTTAAGGAAGCAACGCATAGGTTAGTCATAAGCTAAGTTAGAAAAAGATATAAATAGTTTCTTTAGTTTAAGTTTATATATATTATTTATATTGCTTAGTATTATGTTAATTATATATAATCTAAAGTAAAGTAAAAACCAACTTCTAGAGAAGGCTTTCTTTAATTTTTATAAGGAGAATTTTATAACTACTCTTTAGCGGGACCTGTAGCTAGTTTATCTTTAGTAACCTTACTAGTAGCCTTTTCAGGCAACCTAACTCGTTGCTTATAGCGCTTAAAGGACACTTTACCTAATTATCTAACGGCCTGATTGATTAACCGATTAATGTTTTGATCTCTGAATTTTATTATTTAAAGGGTACCCTTAATTCTAGGCTTGCAACTCGCTCCATGACTTCACAGACGTGGAACGCTTGGGTTGGAGAGAAGGGGGTGTGCCTATCGTCGCGTAGTTGCCTCAGACGCGGCTCAAATAATATGGTCCGCCATCATCTTCATGTAGTCAGCAAAGAGGCAACAAGTCTAAACTCTTCTTATCAAGCCACATTGTAGAAGAACTGTTGGTACCAGGATGTTAAGATAGCCCATTATTGGCTGGTCTGCAAAATCCTTGTCTGTTGCTATTTTGATTGGACACGGGTGGGATGAGGCTGTCACATTCGGGAAAAAAAAAAAAACACAGGTTCTCCTTTTTCTTCTCTTCTTTCTTTTCATCTACTGACATCTGTCGTTGGAGAAGTGATTCTGTTGGCAAATGGCCCATTGCCATGTCGCTGATCCTCTAAAACGCTGTTGGATATCTGTACGCTATTGCCTTGTTGACTGAGACACTAGACTAAGCGACAGATCCATCGCCTCTAATTACTGGCTAACCCAGCGCTGCATAGCGCGAACTATCCGCAAAACCGCCTAAAATGGAGGGCCATCCATCACAACCGTCGGAGCGAATTCCCGCCATACAGGAATATTTGGCACGATGGACAGCCCAAATTCATCCTGTGAAATCACCAGAGGAAGAGTTTCAAGAAAACATCAAGATTGCCCAAGATTCATTCAACAGCCTAACACACTCGTCACAAAACTCGTTCGACAAATTTGATGAGATCATGGCTTGCGGAGCCCGCATCAAAGAGCTTATGGCGTTACACAAAGATACTAAGGAACAAAAGGAGCGCGAATATCAGCAAGGGCTCTGGGAACAGCAGATTGCCTCGTTTAATGAACATCTAGATCTTTTTGGTCCTGAACTTGGTAAATGGCTGTGCGAGAATTGGTGCGACCGGGTCGGTCACCCTCTTTCTACTACTACTACTGCTGCTCAGTCAGACACTCTACCAGACACCGTCGATACCAATCAATCCGAAAGCACAACTGCACCGTGCTTCGCTCCTACGCAAGACCCTCTCGCCCAGCCGACAAGCACGAACGATTTCGTACCTAGCCCTCCCAACGCCGAAAATGTAGATGAGCCAACTACTCGACCGAACGAGCTACAGAAATTCGAACAGAATACCTCATCCGCCCCTCAAAAGAGACCAGTCGACATCCCCCAACCGGACCTAACCCGTCCAACGAAGCGCGTTCGATCGGATACAACTCAAGGGCCTCTCACAGGCGACAGAACCATCGAGTTCGACCAAGTCTACCAAAACGGCCAAGCCGAGCCCAAATATGTCATCATCAAGCATAACAGGTTCTGGTATATCCTCGAGTGCAAGAAACACAGACTACATTTCAACAATCACCCCACTCGCGGTGCCCTGAAGCATCTTCGGGGTAAGAAGCACAACCTGACCTCTGTCAATTACGAAGAAGCCATTCGCGCTCTCGGAACTCGTGTTCTTCACTGCACTGAAGATAACGTTGCTGAGAACAACGAGGTCGCGCGAAGACCTTCCTACTCTGAGATGGGGCGGCCTGTCAATAGTCTGTCCCCCTCAGTTCCTCACAGCCTTCCGACGCGGAGTAACCAGAACCTCACCGAGATTGATCCGAAGCCTGGAGAGGTATACACGACCTTCTGGACCGATACAAAGCAATTTTTTGCCATTCTGGTTCTTCCCTGGCGCAATATCGGACAACTTGGTAAAGACCTATCGCTCACGGTCAAGGACACTGTTCTCATCAGGAGGGTCCCGCCCTGTTATCGATACAACCATGTTGATGAGTTATACGAATGGGCTCCGGACTTCCGTTTCGATGGACAACAATACTCAAAGAGGAAATATCCTATTATGTATTTTGATGCGCAGGTGTTTCCGGGGAAATGTCGCGTTGATTGGGTTGCTGTGCGCGAGTTCCAATCATACGATCCCCAGGTTGCTACTATTCCGTTCAAAGGGATCGTGGATGGTTATATTGCCTCGAGAAATAACAGTTAGTTGTGATAAGTGAGCTATCTGGACCTTATCTAACATCTTTTCTTTCAGGCTCTCATGTCGACTCTGGGCAAGGAAGCTTTAGCGACGATCGACCGACTGCCGAAATATTCCCCCGCGAAGAACAACTCACTGGCGTCCCTGGTCGAGAGATCATTGTCATCGATGATGGTAGTGACGATGAGACAGGAGATTTTGAGCCATGGCCCGACACACCCGCCAGATCCCCCGTTCCTAAGACCGAGCCTCAAGAAGAGTCTATGACGATGAGCAATGTCCAGCAAGAAACAGGCACCAACCATGTAAACGTGCCTTCACAGCAGCCATTACAGGCTGAGGTAGCGAAGCATAGTCAACGTCGAACAGACGAAGATGGGGACTCTAATGATTACTTGATCGGCTCGGCAGAGTTCCTTCAGCGTTTACATCATCAAACAGAATCTAACCTGCTAAACCCCGGTCATGCTCGGCAATGCGATGGCATGCCTGAGTCCCAAGTACCAACCGGAGCCGCCTCTCCGAACCATTGGCGCAATATGCAACCCCAGGCGCCTCGTGGTGGTGATGATGCATTGTCTCAATGGCCTCCGACGCTTTCGGTCGGGGAGCACGAGCCGTCACCAATTGGCAACCTGAATTTCCATTCCCATCAGCTACCCCAATCAGCGACTACCGACACCCGCGCCCCTGAAGCCATCATGACCCCGCTGTCTCATGACCAGAATCTACGAGACGGCTCTCAGAGCCAGCCTTCCCAAACACCACAGTTGCACGGTCACTTCGATCAAGCACAAAGTGCATCATCGCAATGCCGAATTGATAGTAACGGTCGTCTTAAATGGACTACTCCCAAGACCACAGCTGGGATGGCTAGGAGATAGATGGGCATGAATGTTTTTTAATACAAAGAGTTGCAGGTACAGATGTACGGCTTAAGCAAATAGCCCTAATCTATATTAAAGTAGCCTAAACTTTAATTTATACTATTATATAGGAGTACGTTATATAGAGTTAGGATTATATAGTTTTAATAATATTTAAGTATGTTTTAATCAGTCACAATGCCTAAAGGCAGTCATAGCCACAGCACCTCGCAAATCGCAATAATACTTACCCGTAGCTGACTCCGATGAGGTGTCACCACACGCCTTGCCGCCGAGAATACTTTCTC
Organism: Fusarium marasasianum; assembly: GCA_022833035.1. Classification (NCBI taxonomy): domain Eukaryota; kingdom Fungi; phylum Ascomycota; class Sordariomycetes; order Hypocreales; family Nectriaceae; genus Fusarium; species Fusarium marasasianum. The sequence continues at coordinate 172,583 of JAJEQZ010000022.1, forward strand.
ACACACAGCACTTATCAACTAGACCATCGTAAAGTCCACTGTCGTTCGAAATAGCCTAGGGTACTCGAAGCGATGTGCATGCCAATACTCGAGCGGATCCCGAATTACGTTATCCGTAGGTAATGCATCCTTCTGCCACCTGGCATACTCGTCTTCTGCGTCATCGAGTCCATGGCGTGTCAACTTATTTGCTGCCTTTTTCCACAGTGTAATTGATTGCTGGAGCCTATGCTTTGTAGCTTGGGAAGGTCTTGATGTTGTTCTACTACAGGGGAGGATATTGTGGGAAGCAATGGTGGACTCTATCAACTCAAAATGACGCTCTGATCAAAGTAGTGTAGGCAGTATCCCAGCCGCCTATACAATTGCCGAGAAGTAATAAAATATATTGAGTCAGGATCTGCGTACTCATATCTATCCAGAACTGTCACGACCGGTTCGGTTGAAGAACCGTAGAGTACGGCTTGGCTCAGCATAACTTGACGGATCTAATCAAGCTTCCTCTTCACTTGCTGGTCATGTTTACTTGCATTAAATGCAACGTCAACAAATAATGCAACGTCAACAAATAATCCACCGGTCGCTGACTTACTTCTAACGTTGATAATGGAACCCCGTCTGCGATTCTTCACGAGATGTTGACGCTATCGAGGTAGTAGGGTTAGGCCTTTGACGTTAACGTTTACGTTAATGTTTCGCTTCCAAACGTCATCAGTCATAGTATCAGCACTGGCAAAGGTATCTGTTACACCAGCGACGTTTGCCAGAGTGTCTAACTTGAAGCCATACTTCGCGTGGTACACCTTGACCCGTCTCTTTATTACTTTCGGCACGCCCCATGTCACGGGTTTGGAAGCAGAAGCCAGTCCACTCAAGGCTGCAAGGCGTTCGGTCTACTCCAAAGACCTTCGCACCAAGAAATAAGAACAGCTCCGTGGTACGGAGACCTACGCTGCAGCTGCAGCTTGTGCTGATAGCAGCTTGCGACAAAATTATCGTTAGACGGCTAAGTTAAGGGATCATCACATGCTCCCGGCCATTGTCGACTGTGAGCAGGTTACATTTCAGCTGTAACGCAGAACTAACAATATTGAATCTTATTTATCCAAAGCCCAATCATGGTGCCGAACAGTCCCCTAAACCCTGCCCCAGCTGCCCAAAGTTCAACCCCGCGAACACTTATGTTACTCCCCCCACCGTGCTTACTGTACCTGCTGGTACGCGGTACCTGCGGAGTTATATTATGACAAACGGAGTACTCCGTATACCTAATGATATGATATGTCAAGTAGCCAGCCACAAGCCGCCTATCAATGCCACTTCTAGCTCAGCTTTGACCTCTCCGTTATACTGTTCCCAGGTATCAGGTGTTCCCAAAGTCCCAAAGTCCATATCGGGGATCCCCATACCCGTCCACAGCCAATAATAGGACACTGTTACGTATCAGTCACTTGGAGAGGCTAATTCACGTGGTTAATACTGTAACCCTATTGGAAACTGCACATTTCGTTTATATTTGTTATTTAATGGTCAACTAATGCCAAGACAAGTACTAAATCAAAAGTTAATATCTTACCCTTTTTTATGTATTACAATAGATAAGGCAGGTATTAATAACAGTAGATTTAACTATTACACTGCCTACGTCTAAGGCTACCTAGCTCACAACTCTGGTGGAGTAAATAACATACTAAGACTATACTCCTTTATTATTAATTAAAATTAGGGGTATGCTTATTCTCTAGTAACTTACTAAGTGTGTAAGATTACAGATTAAATAAAGATTAATTCCCAGTAGCAGTCCAGAGAGAACCTTCAGTAAGAGTCAGGTATACTAATATTTAGATGCCTGCCCGTACGCCTTGACCATCACCAGCCAGGGTCTCTAGACCAGTGGGACAGACCTATCATCATCTCATGATATGATACTATAACTATGAGACAGCCAAGCCCGACATACATCCAAGAGAACATCTCGCTACCGTCAAAGGAGATTTGTGGCTAGCTGAGAATCAAGTTTCTATCCTGCTTGCTAAGAATATCAGGAAGAGTATGGTTCTCAAACCAGAAAATGTGGCTGCCTGAAAACGACACACTTGATCTTACTTTAAGTGCAAGGATATATGGCTGGCTGAAAGTCCCAAATAGACCACACTTCTTGGATCTTACTTGGTGTGAACATATTTGTGGCCAGCTGAGAATACCACTGTGACTTGGAAGTATAAGCCGATACACGTGAATAAGAATTGTTATACAACTTTTCAGAGTTATATAAGACGAGAACCATCTGCTCAAATTCCCTCCCTTCTTTTTCTGCTCACCAGCACCACACTCAAACCTTACAAATAAAGCAAACCTACTTGAAAGTATGAGCCTTATTTCCTCCACCTTCTCATAAAGTTTTAGTAATAGCCTACTGACCAAAGAAGCCCACGATGCCTCAAGACGTCTACGTGCGTTTTGCGAATGGCCTTGGCGAGGGCCAACAGCTCGACATCACCGTGTACTACCAGATGAATGGCTCTAATACAGTCTACCAGAAGCCGATTTCCCTGAACGGGCCCGGCTACGAAGTAGTGGAACTGAACTACATTCAGAAGGTAGTCAAGGGAGGCTTGACGGCCATTGTGGGTTTGAACTCATCTGCATTTGATGGGCAGCCGGATGCAGCATACTTCACCACAAGAATGTCTGATGCTTCAGACGGGCGCCATTATCGTCTGGAATGGGAGAGTGGTGGAGTCTCTCGAGAGAAATGGTTCTATCAGTAGTGGTAACGACCTAGGGTACCTGGAGCTAATGTATATTGGCTCAGGCAAGCAGCGGTGGATATCAAGCCTGGATATGGTGTGAATTCTTAGAATAGCTGGCCACTTATTCTATCTCAGTCCTTACTGTTGAGGTATAACCTACTTAGCTGTCCAACTACCTGTCGATTTAAGGCAGGGTCCATTCTTTTAATATAAGTACTTATTGACATGTGTTGAGGCCATGTTTTGATCTGTGATATCGTACGTGTTATGCTGATCCAGTTGAACTGAATGGACTGGCCTAGACTCAAACTCGCCCTGAGATTGTGATAGCTGGGCTTGCAGAATAATGCGAAGCGGAACCTTCCTTGTTTCATGAGGTGCATCCTTCTGTGGCCAATAACATGTCTTACAGCCTGCTCCAGGGTTCTCATATCTGCTTTTTGGCACAAGTGTCTCCCGGCTGGCACACTTATCGTTTTGTTTGCCAGTAAAATTAGACAACGACGAATCTCATGCTAAGCCACGATGTTTGTTTTGCATATCGTGTATAGCGAGTCGTTGGAACTCTGAGTTCAATTGCCCTGTCTCCCTACATCGTCATCTCAGTACGTTGGGGATACTACCTAGCCTACCTTAGATAGGGGAGGAAAGAAAACTTACAACCTTGATCCTAAATCATAAAAAGACGTAGGTAACTTTAGACTAAGCTTAAGGCCCTCTTTACTAAGTTTATTATAGCATTCTCTTCTAAAGCCTTATATTTTCTTGCTTCCTAAGGCTGATGTATAACTGTAGAGCTTAATATATACTATATAAAGAAATATATTAATAAAAGCTCCCCTTCGAAGACATTCTACCCTGAATTGCCTTCCTGCCTGTTGCATGTAGCCCCGAACATGCTTTAGTCTTCTTCTTCCATGCCTTCGCGAAGGATCTTGATCTGCTTTTTAATTTCGATCCAGAGCTCCAGTCTGTCCAGGTCATCTTTGTCTGAGGCTAAGGAATCCGCAAAGTCCTCGCTAACTAACACCCAAGCGTCTGTAGAGCCTTCTACTGCTGGCTTGTGCTTTGACCGCCGAGCGATGGCTAATAGGGTTGCTACAAACGCCTCCTGGATGTAGGCAAAGCTAAATTTGTCCGTGATCTCAGCGATGGCCCTGCATAACTTGTCCGGGAACTCGATTTCTTTATTGGATTTAAGCTTCTTCTGCCAAAAGCGGCAATATGCCTCTCGTTGCTCAACGTTTGGGTCGGGAAAGTAATACTTTCGATCGAAGCGAGATGGACGTTTCTAAGTTATTAGAGAGAAGTCTTAGGCCAGGGTTAAGATACTTACAGCAATTCCTGGGTCTAGGAGTTCTAAGTGGTTAGTACTGGCGATAATAAATATGCCATCGTTCTGCTTCAGGCCGTCGACCTCGTTCAAGAAGTAGCTCCTCACGTTGGGTGTGACAAGAGAATCAATATCTTCAAACACCAAGTAGCAGGGCGCAAACTCCCTAGCCTTCTGAAAGATCATGAAAAGAGAGCCTTGCGGTCCCATCCACGACTCTAGACTACGCACATAGACGGTGGGAATGGAAGGTGTTCTATCAGAAAGCATATGCATTGTAGCTTTGATGCTGATAGTCTTCCCGTTCCCAGGAGGGCCGTGGTAGATAATTCCTCGCTTCCATGGGACGCCGAGACCTGTGTATGTCTGTCTCGACTCGAAGAAGGAGATGTGGTCATCTATGAGTGACTTCTTCATATCCTCGTCTAGGATGACTGCGTCCCATGTGGACTTCTGCGCGCTCTCCCATAGCTCGTGATCTTTGAGAAAAAAGCCTTGATCGAAGACCCAGACTTCATCATGCAGGTCGCTTGCCCATGAACCGGCGGTGAGAACAAGTTGGTCCGCTTTGTGGGCATCAGCTGTCAGAATGTAGTAGTTCTTTACGGTTGGGTAGGATTCCGACCCATCCCGACCATCAGCTAGATAGACGATGAATTCCTCACCCTCCCATTGGTAGAGGAATTTGCCAAAGATGGGCGCCTCGCCCAAGGCTCCTTTGTTGCCATCCATTCGACGCGCGGGAGGCAAGTAAACCGTCCATTCAAGTGACGATGGCAGGTCGCCCTTGTCTTGGATTGGAGTCACGGTAGCGTAGCCGGCGGCCGCAAAAGCCAGCAAATTACAGGAGGTTCCCATGTCGCTGTTCTGCGGGACTACAACAAGGTCAAGCTCAGGGTATTGTTTCTTGAGAGCTGCCGTAAAGACAAGATCAGTATTGATTCGCTTGCCGTTTGAGTGGTCAAAGTAGGAACTGGTTGCGCCCTCGCCATCTTGGACGGGTCGCAGAGACCTGAATGGTAGCCCCTGAGAAGAAGTAGGCTTTGAGATGGCCGGTTCAGGATTCCCATGGTAAGGAGATATATGCCCATGATTGTCAGCGTCAGACATTTTGTAAGTTGGGAGCCTTGTAGTCGGGTTCTGCGGAAGGCGTCGCTGAGTTGAGGACCCTAGGAGAGCTGGAGTTCGGCTGCTGCTCATCTTGCTGTGTCGGGTGTGAAGTGAGTATGCCTAATGTTTATTTTTTAATGATTGCGACTGGTAGGTTCGGTGGTCCTGATGCAGAAGTTGAAATAGACTGCAGACGTGGTTGCCTGGAAGAAGAGGGGAAGCTCGAACAATTATGACGCTGCGCCTCAATAGTGACAGGGATTGTAATCCGCCAGTTTGCCTATAACTATGCTACGCCTCTATTAATAGCCTAAGAAGCCATAGGAAAGTGAGCTCCTAAATATTGAGGTAGGTAAATAAAAAGACTAATTTATAATAAAATAATTAAATTATTACTTAGCATTTCTATACTTAATAATAAATAAATAATTTACCTATAGGTATATTATTTTTGTCCATCTAAGACTTTTAAGAGCTTAAAAGGAGTAGACTACTCGGGCGAATACCTAGCTGTCTTTTATTAGCTCTAGTGGAATGATAGAGGTTCCCTGGCTATTCAAAGATGAGGTTGTTCTTTAGGTGGAATCGGGAGCACGGCCAGCACTAGTAGCGACTGGAGGAAAGCTTTAGCGACAATTGAGTGAGCAGGTAGTTAGAGCTGGAGAATATATAAATGTTGAGCCAAGGGGAGTATAGAAAACTGGAAACAGTAGAATAAAACCCAATAATACAATGTTATAGATATAAGCCTGTTACATATCAAAGATGAACTGGACAGACTTATCGTGCCATGGTAAGAAAATAATCACGTGTACGCCTCGCGGTCCACTTGAACCCCAGTGCCTCAGTAAATACGAGCGCGATCAAGCTTAGCGAGTTCAACCTGAGCTCGAAAGTCCTCAAATTGCCAAATCTTATGTCGTTCATCCCAGGCAGGATCCTTGATTTCACCATCCGGGCCGCAACGATGGTACGTCACCTCTCTCATGTCAATGGCGACCTTCTTATCCTTCACAGTCCACAGGCAAGCATCGCCACCTGAACCGTGGTTGTTGAGGGGCTTGTAGCTATCGACCTTGTCGAGCCGCTCCTTGAGCGAATTATGGAGCACGGCTCCTCGGGGTATATCACGAGGAGCAGAAAAGTTGGGCATGCCTCTGTAGAGCTCCCATCCTCTATTCTTCACGTCCTTTGAGTCATTGAGTTCCCAGCGAGGAATGCCGGGGAGCGTCTCTGGTTTGTAGTTAGTAATGGTGTTGGTGGGTTGGAGGGGCATATACCAATTAGATTCCACATGAATACCTTGAGAAAGGATGAGCCATAGCCGAACCTGAGTGTGTCGTGCATGAATCCATTGGTGATTCGTTCCTCGACGACTTTAGAGACCTTCATACTCTCCTTGAAAGTATCAAGAGACCTAGACCAGTGAACCTGGCAACGAGGGTGTTGTTTGCCGACAATATCAACCTCGCGGATCATCCATTCGAGGGCCATGTCGCTCATCTGCAAGTTCTCATCTTTGAGCGGCTCGCCTAGGTTATCAACCTTGGTTCCGCTGAAAATGTACTTCCAGAGCCGCCAGACTTTCAAGTCTGTTGGTATAGCCGGCCATCCTCCGCCAACGTCACCGTGGTTGCCAGGAAACCAAACCTCCCTGATATCTTCTTCTTCTTCTTCTTTCCCTTTATTGTTACCGTTAATCACGGCTTTGTTCTGCTTGTCCCCGGTCTTGGATGTCTCGGCAGCCTTGACCACGGTCTTGATGTCTTGAGCTAGGAGGGCAGGCTTGAACTTGACCCGGCGCTCGTCGACAGCCACAGCGTGACGGACGTGGCGTGCCGTTCCTGTTATTTCTACTGGGGCAGGAGCGTTTCGTTCAACCATGGCCACAGAGTTGACGCAGTCCCAGAGACCGAGGAAGAAGACTTTGATGTTCCTGTGTTTGGCAGGATCAATACCTTCGGTTCGGCAGAAGGTCTCACTAAAAGCCTGGACCTCCTTTTCGGCTGCAATCCCCTTGGGACTTGGTGTGATGGCGGGGTTACCGGACAGATAGATATCCTCAACTGGTCCATCACTGTCTTCTTCATGGTCAGATGATGAACACGAAGATCCACCGTCTCCATTGAGCGGAGCTCTTTCGGACTGGCTGGGTTCAGTAGTCTGGGACTCGGGGGCTTTCGTATCAGAGGCACTGTTGCGGCCGAAATATCCCATGGCTGTAGTGCGATCGTCACTCTTGCACTGAAGCGAGCGTTGGTAGAGTCGGTATGCGAAAGGAACCATTTCCTCGTTACCCTTGCAAAGCAGTCCGACCTCATTCACCATGCGTGACAGGTATTTGGCGGTAAATGCGCCGCGGCTGAATCCAAAGATGTAAATCTTGGCTTCCTTTCAAAGTCCATTAGTATGCCATGACGGTATGCCAATTGAATGACACTTACAGGTTCATAGTATCGCATTAGGAAACGATAACCTGCCATGATATGGGCATCGAAAGTGGTACCGAAGCCCGAGTCAATTGCCTTGGAAACCTTGCTGCGCACTTCGCCAATCGGTGTCTTGTGGACAGAGCTTTCATTAACATCATATGTCCCGATACCGGCTTTATAAATCATTAGCGGATCGAATAACAGTGAGACGGCTTATATACTTTGATAATAATGGAACTGTTGCTTGTGATTCCGGTCAAGCTTGCGGAGAATCTTGACCACGTTGGTGTCAGCGTTGGTGCCGCTGAAGGTATTGCCAGTACCGTCGAAGCAAAGAATGAGCTTGACGAATTCAGCGGGGGCAATAGCCTCTTCTACACTGGGACCGGTAGCGTGAGGCATGTTAATAGAAAATAGAGGTTGTCGTAAAAGAATGAAAAAGGGTAGAGAGAAATATCTGGGACTGGTAAAGTAACGAGATCACTGTATCTGTTGTGGATAGGAACGGCCTTTTATCAGATTCGCCCTCGTCGTATCACTGACTGAAGAAAATGTGTTTGATTTCCTCTTTAGTGCACATGCTACGAGTGCTGGCTCTCTTTTGGCAGCTTCTCACTCATGCCCGGAGATTATCTACAGATACAGAGACGAGGCGTTTGTCAGCTCCGGCCCAGACCCATCGCATAAGCTCCGATGTAGCCAATTAATTTAGCTTCACACGTGTGATGTAAGCAAAGGACAATGTGAGACATGCTTTCATGCTCAATTCAGCCTTTCAGCTCAGGGCTAGGGAATTTCAGCAAGCCACTTTCAAACGAGGGAGGACCTAGCTAAAATACCAGTGCTTCTATCTTGCTTAGACGGCATGATCGCGATTCCACACATTCCAACCATTATGCGGGGGCTTGGCTGAATTGAGACTCATCTTGCATGGAAATTCTACGCAGGGCGAAAGGGGAAGACAAAGACTTTCAGCTATTCTAAAATGGATGTTGAGGCTGGCTGAAATCAGATTCAGCAGGATTAGAATGTGTTAGCTAGGTCCCAGGTGAAAAGAGAAATCCGTTCAGCACCAGATCTATATCCCCGTCCCATTTAGCTATACCATACAACATTGGCCGGTCCATTCTCAAGATCCAGGTGAGCAACTGCCGATGCACTCTTGTCTTTGATCTTCCAAACTTCGATGAAGTTCGAACCACTATCAGTGATTGCAAAGATATCCTCGCTGAATGAAGCCGGTGACACAGCATTGGCAGATCCTCCGCTGTTGGTGGTCTCTTGCAGAAATAGCTGCTCTTTAATACCTCCCGTCTTCGCATCCAGACTGAACGCAGAGACATACCCAGGAACTCCAGTCTTGCGAGATCTGGTGGCGGCAAGCAGGTATTTGGGGGATGACTCTTCGGCAGAAGTGGAGAGGAGGACTTCATCAGCCCAGTAGGAAGAAGAGTTGGTGAATCCTAGAGAAATAGTGAGCGCATATAAAAAAATGGGAACAGGTCAGAGTCCTACCTGAAGGAAGCAAGCTGTACGTCTCGTTGCGGAACTCGAGTTTTCCAGTCTTCGTGTCGCGTTTATATGCCGCAATGGAATTCGCCTCTTCGTACACAACATATACCCATTTTCCATTAGGGTGAACAGTCAAATGTCTCGGGTTGGACCCTTCGTCGGCAGCAAGATACTGCACCTCTTCTACCTTGCCACTTTCGCGGTCATAAGAGTGGACCCAGACTGCATTCCCCATGTCATCGGCAGAGTACAGAAAGTCATTCTTGGGGCTCAGTGCAGTTCCGTGAACGCCGCCTTTGGTGTTGTAAGTCGCATTTGCGAAACTCTTCTGGAGAGTGCCGGTCTTGTCTACAGAAATGGCGACTGTTGGACAGCCGCCTCCGTAGGGTGTTCCGAATACGGCGAAAGGAGACTTGGACGATGCGGTGATGAAGTTTGCGTTGTTACCTGCATAAAGATAGTCAGAGGATGGTCCCTGTACAAGTGTATCATGAAAGAGCGCTTACAGTCCGAGGACAAGCTGACGTTGCTCTTATAAGTCAATCCTAGGTCCTTGGCGATCTTGTAGCTCTGGAAGTAACCAGTGGTGCCAACATATAGGTTTTGTTTGCGAGCCTAAAATACTAATTAGATCCCAGATCGGTGATATCTAGGCAGTACCTACATCAAGTGCTATCCACTTCGACCCATCATCAGATACGGCTGATATGTTCTTCACCAAGTTCAAGGACAAGGCCTCATCATCGAACTCAATACCGGCAATTGTAGAGCCAGAAAAGAAGCCAGAAAAGAGGTGATGCACTTCGGCAACAGTTGACGTGGCGAGAAGAGGGAATAGAGTTCTTGGCAACATTTTGGGCTGACTCGGAAGCTTCAAGGAATGATGGGGAATATTCTATGGAATCAATGGGGTATTTATTCTGCCAAGACAACTGGGGTTCCCGATTCAATCCACTACGGCTGCTACATGTTGCGGTCTACGTATTATTGTCGTGAAGATCTTTGCGTCTGTTTGGTCAAAAAGACGCGGCCTAATTGCGCGGCAGTTTGATATAAACGCCGTGATGTGGGTGAAGGCTCCCGCATTGCGGGGCCGGTAATTGAGAGAGGCTACAGCTAGCAAGGGGGTTCAATGGTTCATGTGGCTGTGCTAGACTGGGATTGGAAGATTGGCAAGCAAAAGAAGAAGGCCGGTCATAATAATTGCCGATGGCAATTAAGATTTAAACGCTCATTGGTGTAATAACTCGTGAATGCTATGCGTAGGCGGTACACGCGGGCTGACGTCTTGCACTGAGGCAGAACGCAATAGAGATGATTGTGATATTGTCGGGTATCATGTGTAATTGGTCCAATTGATCTACACCGGCAAATTGATTCTATATCATGAAAGTTTGTCTTACATATCTGTTGCCTTTATGCGCTTTCTCCCGGTGCCATGGCATGTCGCTGGCTCTCACAGCGGCTCGTTACTCCATTTGCTCTTATACGCGACTCCACTGCGCTTAAAAAGCTGCGCGATAGGGCATCGTCGTTCAACCTCGGCAATAAAACGTTTGAACGCAGCATCGTCTGCACTGGTCTGTACAGAAACCTCCAACTCCACGCTCTCCCAATTCGGGTTCCCTTGCTCACCGCCAACAAACACCGCAGTGGGAAGTTGGCCCTCGACCGAGACGTGCCACTTGCCCAGCGTGAGCCCGTGATCCTTGGCTACAAGTGCGCCTGTGACCTGATTGCAGGAGCTGAGGCTAGCGAGGGTGTAGGCAATAGGCGAAGGGTGGATTTCCTGGCCGCCGATGACCTTGGGGGCATCGGTTGAGAATGTGTGTGGCTTGCCTTTGACAGAGATTGTTTGGATGGTACCGCTTCCTTGGGCGGAGATCTGAACTGGGAGGCGCTGGGAGTGAGATGGAGAAGCGCAGAAGTATCGTAGACTGAAGCTCAATCTTGAAGCTCGCGATCTTGACGTGAGACGGGCTTGAAACATATTGAAGTGTCAATTGAACCGAGATTCTGAACTTGGTCAGAATGCATGGATGATTTGAATCAAGACTAGAATGTTCATAAGGGTTCTTGCTTAAATATTTTTTCTTTGCTACCCTGATGGGTTTCTGTTTAGCGCATTTGTGACTCGTTCAATTAGGCTTTATTAAATTGAAAACTCAATCCTAATTAATCCGAAATTCCACTCAATCTTGCCGCCAAACACCACCAGCTCGTCTACCTGGACAGGAGAGCACGCAGGCTCTTTCTATACCGTCATCGGGATATCCAGTTCTTCAGCCAAAAGCCAGGTCCTAGTCACTGTCAAGGGGTAAAAGTGTATTGCCTCTCTTCTTTTGTGCGTTGGGGCTGAAGCCTCGGTCAACCACAGAACCTTGTCACAGGTACCCGGATAGACTTTCATGAAGTTAAGGATTACGCGACCGACTTTCCAAGTGCACCGCCACATCCCTCCGCCGCGCTCACGCCGTCTAACCCATCACCATAGCGCAATGGAATACTCGCCATCGTCCCTAGAGATTGAGTCGCCGTGGTTCAAGCATTTCGAGACGGTGGGCGAGCTGGGCGTCGCTGTTGTCGTATACTCGCCAGTCGCCACTCGGCCGCATTATTTTATACGGAACACTGCGTTCGCCTGCCGACTTTGTCCCCGGAGACTTTCGATCATATCTGCCCAGGTTCAGCCAAGAGAATTTGCCCAAGAACTTGGCCCTCATGGACAAGAATTCGAGACATTGGCAATGCTAAAGGAATTACTGCCTCGCAGCTAATGCTGGCTTGGCTTCCGGCCCAGGGCGATGAAATCTTTCCTGTTACTGGGACAACAAGACCGGAGCAATTGATCGAGAATCTGTCTAGTTAGAGGGTCGATTGAGAGAAGAGGAGAAGATTGCGGTGTGAAAGGAAGCAGAAAATGTTGAGGTTATAGGTAGTTAACATCTTGAACCGAGGTGAGGCCACCAGGCTTGAAGATAAAAGCCGACTGGAACTTGTCAGTGCTGTCGTATGCTACTAAAGCTCTCACAACATGTAACAGAGTAACAGTTCTATCAGGAAGCCAGCCACGCTTTTCAGTGTGGACCTAAAGAGAGAGGAACTTTGAAAGTTTTGAACAGATCCATTGGAGCCTAGCATAGTTCTAACATTGAGACACGGAAACCTCATTCCTAACATAAACCTTATTATTTGTTTTTAGAGGAACAGTCTTTGTCGTTAGAAGGCAACCCCATTAAGTATCGATGCGTAAATAATATATAAACATGGCATAACGGGCACTATCCGGCCTCTTTAATTAAGGCAAAGAATGTATTATTGTTCCGGGAAAAGACATTGTAAAGAGAGACCAACCACGAGGGGTCTGTGCCGCTCTGAGTACATCTGTTTCATCCCACTTCTAGACATTAGTTAGACCGACCCTTATTAGTAAGTAGCTTTCAAAGCACCAATTCTAAGACATGACGTAATAAAGTCGCCAAAACCCTGGTAGTTCATAACGGAATTTAAACGATGGTATTTGATCTTCCTTGTTGGCCTTCCGACCGAAGAGCATGCCTTCCTGTTTCCAGCTTCATCCTTATCTAACACCAAGTCCAGTTGTATATATTTACTACATTCAATGTGGTGGAATAAGCTCTCAGTCACATATCTCAACTGTAAATAATACATCTAGCTCACAACTAGGACATATTCACTAATATCCAGAGTACGACATATTCGTTGTGAGCCCTTCATGGATCAACAACATCCTCAAGCGCAGCAACAAACTAAAGAATGTCTCGAAATACAAGACAAAACACGCCTCCGAACGCAATCAATTTCAAAAAGCCCACTCAATGCAACGATTTCGGAGTTCAATACTCAAGTCTTCGAGGAACGCTCCGCAGATATGGCCGCCATTTTCTGCAGCCAAGAAAAACAAATCGAGAACCTTCAAGAAACTGTCAGTAATCTAATTGGTCAGAATAAGCTACTGATTTCCAGGTATTACGATAGGATGAACGAATCAATCTCTCTACGATCAAACGTCTTAACCTCAAATCAACAATTACAAAAGGCTCTTAATGACACGAAGAATATGGCGCATGCTGTTAATAAGCTTCAAAGTCAGGTTTTGCAGCTGAAGCAGCTGAAGATGTTAACGACCACTCCCAGGTCCATCATAGTAAACAAATTACTGAACTCGTCGCTTTCAACTGGAAAAGACTCTTCTCCTTCCATGCCTATTCCAAGTCAAATGGCTAAGGACCTCAAAGGCACTCTCGATAGGGCGATGAGTGCTGACGAAGCTCTCTATATCTACACCAAATTCGAAGACTGGCTCGGTACCGAAGCTCTGCAGTCGGTCACACTCGTCACCTGCTGTGTGTGCCAAGAAGTCAGGTTCAGGCAAGCTGTTGGCTTCTCCAAGCCTAGGCCTCTTAACGAATTCATCGAGAGGGACCTCAGGTTGGGATGCGAAAATCCTGTCTGTTCAGCCTGCTTTCTTAAATCAATTTTCTCGTCTTTAGCACGATTGAGAGAGACTTGGTGGAAAGCCCAAGGACTAGAGATATGCTTGCCGTGTCCTTGTGGCTGTTCTCCTGTAGGAGTTCACATAAATGATCGCAGCTCTTTATTGCAGGTATTACAGTACCTAGGAAATGAAAAGGCCGAGTTCTCGTTGATCAGAATGTAAGCTGCCGTTCATAGCCTGGAAACAACGAAATGACTAATCCTTGACAGTTATGACACGATTCTTCAGCTAATGCAAGCCCTTTATTTTGTCGAACCTCGACTCACATCGAAAGCCAGAAAGGTGGCGGCACGCCTACATTTCAAGATGATAAAATATGGCTTGATGCATTCGCCCTTTGACCAGAGATATAGGTGCCCAACTCGAAGCAAGGTTGGATCGCCATTGAAAGCAGACTTCAACCATGTTGAACTATACAACATCGATCAAGGCGGGAAATCATTACAGGTCCCTATCTTTACACAATTACTTCGGGTTGAGGAGACTCCCATCGAGTGCGTCATCTGTACTGAGTCTATCTATAACGTCTCCTATGATGCTGTCGATGAATGGATAGAAGTCTGTATTGAGTTCGATGGTGATTGGGTATGGAAGATCTCACGGTTCCCCAAGATATTGCGTGCAAGGTGCAAACACACAATCGATTTCTGCACGCCTTGCTTACAAAGACATATTGCATCCCAGTTGGAGCAACTAGACAAGAACACCTGCGACATCATCCGCTGCCCGTCTCAAACATGCCAGCGGTTGCTCGCCTACGAGGAAATACAGCTCTATGCACAGAAGGAGACATTTTACAAGTAGGCTTGGTACCATGTCCATACAGAATATCCACTGATAACATGATAAGATACAACGAGTACTTGAAACTCAGGGCATTGCGCCGCACTCCGTCTTTCCTATAGTGCTTAGCTGAGAACTGCTCAAGGGGCTAGATGAATAAATTGATATTGGATAACCTTGTTTCGTGCGCCCAATGAGGCTTCCAGATGAGTTTCACTCATCAAAAGCTTTCAGTTTATTGAGTTCAAGTTACATAACCATAAGATTGGAGAATCTTGGATGTCTTTCAATGGAAATAGCTCTCTGGATGCTCAAGAATCTGAATCTGTCGATGCCAAGTCGCTAGATCACATAGTCTATATCAATGTTGCTGTCGTTCTCTACCTTTCGCCTCATCCTGCTGGAGCCCCATCGAAGCGAACAGCCGTTTTGGCTACACATCTTGCGCTTCACCGTTATTACTCCCAAGATTACTTATGAAAGGAGATCCAGGACGCTACGGTCGCTGGTCGGGGAAGCTCGCTGAAATCTCTCCACACAGCCGCTGACTCCGTCACGGTCATCTTAAAGTCTTGCATGAGTCTCTCTGGTACTGTTTATCCTCCGCACAATATACACGTTTGCTTAGTCCCTTAGCCGGCTTTGGACATTATTTATCCCCTCACGTATTATTGTCATAAGACGGACTTTGATACAACCATGGCTCTACAGAAGGTTACCTCTGATGACGTTGACAGCGATTTTGATGTTGAGTATGTCATCCGAAATGCAATTGTCAGATGCACCACCCACCAGCACCGTAGTGCAGACGTGACCCTCTGATAAAACGCGCGCGAGACTTGTCTGGCATGACCTTATGATACTTAGCTATTAAGGCACCCATGATTTGATAACACGAACTTAGACTAGCCAATGTGTAGGTAATAGGAGATAGGTAAGAGTTCTGGTTACTATTAATTATATACATATTAGTTCAGAATATTTAAGGGTATAGTGTTAACTCCCTACTAGAGACCTGAATGGAACGTGTTGGAGATGGGATATTTGTGAGTCGAAAATCTTTCCCGCCAGAAGCAAACAGCCTAGAATACCATGCATGATTATCTCCTCCAATGAATCCTTGATTAATACTGTAAGACTATATCTTCTTCAACCAAATGTCAAAGCCTACACAGAAATACCCATTTTTTACCTTAGACAAAAATCAACTCTAGCCCTATTGACATAATTTCAGTTACTAGCCTCACTCTAAGCTTGCTTCCAGACTCTGCCATTTCCCAGGTACTAATTTACCCGCTGACCTATCTGACCTCTGTCTGAGCTCTCACTCTGGCCGCATCTAAGTTGCCAGTGAAATTCTATCTCTTCCCCTGCTTAATCCCACCTCTAATCGCCACTTCAGTCATGTCTCAAGTCTACCTATCTAAACTCTTATCTTGAAGCTTAGCTCAAATCAGTCTTAATTGCCAGCTCATATTTATCTTAACACTTGACTAGGTACACTTAGCCTAGCTACGTATCAAATCCCATTCTGGCTTTATCTCAGCCCAAGCTGTGATCTCTGCTCAACTCTATGTCCTACCACAACTCAATTTCTCCAGAGACCTTGTTTGTAAACAAGGTGTGTTCTTTGTAGTCAAGAATCATCACTGAGAGTTTAAATAATTACGCAGAACTCAGCTCTCTAATGCTCTCCTTCTTCTAACTTAACTCTCGGAGATACTACGTATGTTCAGGATAAACTAAGGACACAGACCAAAAGATTTCATTAATGCAAGTAGTATTCTTACACTGCGGGCTACATTAGATAGTAGTGCATTGGCGGTAGCGCGTCAGTTGTTTATAGTTACAGAATAGAACCGAGTTTGGACAAGCTCACGACAGGAAAGGCTTGTTCAAAACTATATATTTAATTCCTGGTAAAAGCAATTAAAATAATCTCAAAAGTAAGTGGGCCATAAGTGCTCATGAGACATGTACGTATCACTCAGAGATAGAGATAATCTTACTTACTGTTAAAAATAATGTAAAAGCTAAATAAGAATCTGTACTGAAGTGTCTGGAGTTAGCATGTTGTGTCCATCTATCAAGCGTTGTTCTACTTCCAGCAAGAGCAATTGGCTGTTCCTGAGAGAGTGCCAGAGTTTGGTATGTAAAGAATAGTCTGCCAAAGTACAGAGTTACTCTATTTCTAAGCGTTAGAGATCGTAGGTTCTAAGTAAGTGTTATTTCCCAAGTCATGGATAACGACTGAGCCAAGACAGGATACAGGAGTTTGGTGACTATGGAGAGATACAGAGTAGTATAGCAGCGCTTACATTTTAACAAAGGCAGTTTAGAGGTGTTGCTTTAATGGCCTGAGTTTATAAACTAAATACTGTATTATTAGTATTATAATCTTAATACTAAAGAGATATTAAACTCTCTAAATTAATAACGTATTAGTTATCGCGCTATGCTATTAAGTTTATCTGAAGATTTCCCAGAGAGCTCATGCACTGCCAGATTTAATCTTCTAAGTTAAACAGGTGCTACGCATACAGTACAGTTTGCTTGCTAGTAATAATAAATCACAGCGTTAGGAGTTATAAACTTTCTATCTCTCCTTCCCTAGATATTCCAAGCTCTATACTTATAAATTAAAAACTTATATAGGAATATTATATCTCTAAATTAAATATATACTTAGTAATATCTTAGTTCTAAACTTAATATTTACTTAGTAGTATCTTAGCTTTAAGTTAAATATTTACTAAGTAGTGTCTTAGTTATATCTTAGCTTTAAATTAAATATTTACTAAGTAATTTCTTAGTAATTTCTTAGTAATTTCTTAGTAATATCTTAGTAATATCTTAGTAATATCTTTATAATATCTTAGTTTTAAATCTTTCTTATATTATTTTAACTTAAACTTACTTACTATAGTATTAATATTTTAATTTTACTTTCTTACCTTCCCTAAGCTAAACCTTTTTAGTATAACTATATTAAAAGTAATACGTAAAACTATCCAGGCTTGTATATTTACTACTAACTTCTCTATATACTATTTATTAACTTTAATACTATTAATATTTATCTTAAAATAAATCTTTATTAATAAAAAGATAATACTATTAAGGTAAGTAGTAAACCTATAGCTAAATACTTTATAAAGTTTATTTATTTTTTTACTATAGTATTATAAATTAGAAAACTTAGTATTAGATAATTAGGTTAAGCTATATAAGTAAATATAGATATAAATAACAACTCTCTTTCTCTAGTAACTTCAGACATTAAGTATTTTACACTACTATAAACACAAAATAACACATGGCATTAAGTGCCTTATGAAAAGAAAAGAACTAGGATATTTCTTACTGTTCTTTCGTAAACCAGCTCCATATACAAGATAAGCTAACTTCTAGGAGACTGCGTAGTTTAGAGTATGTCGAGCTGTTGGCCCTCGCCAAGGCCATTCGCAAAACGCACGTAGACTTCTTGAGGCATCGTAAGCTGCTTTGCGCCCTAGACCTTGTTTGGTGTCTCAATCTCATACACAACCCCAACCTTGCCTTTGCTGATAATCTCCTCAGCATCCACACTAACACTACTGCCCTCAAAAAGCTCCGTAATCTGTTCCAGACTGCGGCCCTTAGTCTCAGGAAACAAGAAGTAGATAACTACAATCAGACAAGCCAGGATGCAGCAGAAGACGATGTAATACTTCCAGCCAAGAGCAGCCAAGCCGACAGGGTTGATCAGCTGAGCACTAATGAGACCAAGGTATGAAGACGTGAGTGCAGTGGTCAAACCTCTGCTGCGAGTCAAGAAAGGGAAGATCTCAATGGTGTATGCCTGAGGAAGCGGCGTCCAAGCGATATCGTAGAAGAAGAACGCAATGAAGATAAATGCGACCACAGTTCGACCAGCTGATTCGTCGTGGCTCCTGATGAAATAGCTCGTGAGTGCTGTCCAAGCTACATAGCTGAGGCAAAGCCCTGACGTAGCAACCAGGAACAGCCTTCGCCGTCCGAACCTGTCAACCATTAAAGCACCAGCAAAGACAGCGGCGGCAAAGTTAAAGAGCTGAAGCAAGCCGTTGATCAAAACTTGGTGTTTGGCTTCCGTGATCCCGATAGTATCGAGGACCAGAGACAAGTAATATGTGACAACGCCAATGCCGTTCCACTGACTGAAAAAGCCCAGGATGGCTGCAATAAGAGTACGTCTGCGCATAGGGGCCGTCTTAATGAGCGTCTTCCACGAGGCTGATGACTCTTGACTCCTTTCAAGCGCCAAAGCATTCTCGATCTCGGTGATCTCGAACGCAACAAGTGGAGAGTTTTCCTGTCCGCCTGCATGGAACTTGGTAAGGATCGCGATCGCTTGGTCTTTTCTACCATTGGCAATAAGCCATCTGTCGCATAAATCTGTTAGTAACCTGTAGATGGCTCCGGGCTAGTCCTTACCGAGGAGATTCTGGAACCCAGTAGATAAACATAAGCTGAAGAAAGGGAATAGCTGCCTGCAGAGCCGAGGGACATCGCCAAGCCCAAGTGGACTGCATCTTGAAAGTTCCATAGGTGATCCAAGCAGCCGCGATAGCACCGAAGTAGAAGAAGGTATTGTACAGCGCAGTCATCTTGCCTCGGTGGGTAGGATAGGACAGCTCGGAAACGAGAATCGGGCACGCGACCTGAGGAAAAACAGTCGCAAATCCTATAAGACCCCTCGACACGATGAACATGGGAAGATTGATCGACGCTGCTTGAATAGCCGGCCCGATGACAAGCGACACGAGGCCAATGTAGATGGGCACCTTTCGGCCAAATTTGTCTGAGATGGTACTTGCTGGCACCAAGCCGAGGATCTTGCAGACGGGGTAGACTGCGTTGATGGCGCCGAGGAGTGGAGGAGGCGGGTGGTCGAAGAAGTTTCGCCACTGCGGGAGTGTTTGGAGACCGTTCATCATAGACCCTAAGATCATGTTAGTTGCTGTATGTATGATTGGCTAGAGAATTTACCATCGTAACCTACAGCGGAGGAGCTGAGCAGGGGGACAAGGAGCATCAGGTTAAGAAGAAGGAGATGCTTTGTTCGATACCAGGGAAGCTCTGTCTGGGGAAGAACCTTGGGCCAGTCAGTACTTGTCACGTTGCAGAAGCAGCAGAGTAGCAGTAATGAGAGTGTACCTTTAAGAGCTCAGGCCCGACAATATTCTCCGCGGTGTCTTTGTTCTCCGTTTTCTTCGTGAAACAGCTCATGATGAATCAGTATGGCGATGCAGTTGAGATAGTTGAGGTAGTGATTATTGTGCTGGCTTATTGTATTCCTAAGAAATGGCAAGCTGGTCGTCGCATACTTATAGTCATTCGGACATGAGGCATTGATGTTGGAATGGTGTTGTTGCTGGCATCAGACGCCCACGATGCGTCGTGCGTGCGTGAGCAGAGCTTGATGGTGAGGCCGGGCAATGATTGGATCATCAAGGGCCCCCATGGGGTTCAGACTAGATGGGCTGTCCGAGAATCTGGGGATTGGTCCAAGTTACAGTCCCCAGATCTAACATAATTCAAGGTTAGTTAGAGGGGATGCAGTTCAGCTGCGGGGAGGGGAGACTGCAGAATGATCTAGACTCACTAGCCTAACCTACAGTGACCTAGAGTGCTGTAATGCTGCTGTCGGGGCCCCACTCCGATGAATTTCCAGCCCTGGCATAACAAGATAAATCACGACCATCGGCCCTCCCCGACCCAGCACTACCTCCCCATTTCCACCATCAATACTGCCGATACTTGCAATCAGTGGTAATGGCAGACGGTTCTTCATCCGGGGTAGCTCACGTACCCTTCCCCTTCCCCAAATCCCGGGGCGTCACGGCCTGTCAGAAGTGCCGCACCCGAAAAACAAGATGCGACAACCGGAGGCCAACATGTGGCTTCTGCCTCAAGCGCCGTTTGACCTGCGTCTACCCAGAAGAAGAGGATACAGGGTAGGTATCATGTGTGCAACTGTCTCTTGACTTGATCTTACTAACTTAAGCAGCGCAGTCAGTGGAGCTGAGATCTTACAGGCTATTCACCACTTGACCCAGATTGTCGAGAATCAGCACTCGCCGCATCCATCACCTGCGCAAACAGCCGACTCTATCTCGTCGTCGGTACGTCCGCCGAATCTTGACATCTTGGCTGCACCGCAAAATGTTGTTGTGCGACCACAGGGCGTCGAGTCAATACTCAACTGGAAGATTTTCGCCGCAGATCGACCCAACTCTTGTCTATTCGCCCAAAGCAGTCCCCCAGGTCTAGGTAACTACCCTGTTCCAGACACAAGCTATCCCCAGCTCGCATGGCTGGAGACTAAGTACATTGAAGCTCTGCACACCAAGAATCCCATCATTGATCTTGACGAGCTGCATCATATGATGAGACATGTCGCTGAGAATGGGTTCGACTGGTCGACTAGCGCATGCCTCGTGTCTTTGGTCTGTGCCAACGCTGCCATAACAGACTCTCATACCGAGATGTCCAGCAGTCTTGAGATGACGCCTGAAAAGAAGGCCGAGATCGAAATATCAATGCAGTTTTGGAGCGTGGCCGTCAAGCGTCTTGGCTATGCATCAGCGCAGAACACCGTGCAGGCTGTTCAGTGCTTATGTCTCGCGGGAATATGGTACATGCATCGCCTAGAGCCCCTCGAAGCCTGGAAGCACTTCAATCTAGCCGGCGCGGCCTGGCATACCCTTAGCTTAGCACATGGGGAAATGTCGAGTCACGATGAATCCTCCAACGAGTTCAGCCTCATGCAGGCGCTGTGCTTCACAATCTGGAAGTCTGAATGCGAGCTGAGGCTAGAACTCCCACTGCCGACTCCACCGATCCTCGACAATGCCTATCTGCCCCTTGCATTTCCCCAACCTCCGGATTTTGCCTCTCATCCCGATGCTAACGACAGAGAGCGGAGCTGGTACTACTACCTCAGCGAAATCGCCGCGCGACACGTGATCAATCGCCTTGTGCAGATGAACTCGGAAGCGCCTGAGGCGCCTAGTGAGAGACACGTGCGCCGCATGATCTCTCAGGCCGAGATGATGCAGTCGCAGATATCAGACTGGCACTCATCACTCCCGCCAATCTTCCACTTCGACACTCCTCAAGGCTACACCGCGGATGCTGTTGCCGACCCCATGGTATTTATTCTGCGGCATAGGTACATATCCCTCTGCGAGTTAGTCTCACGACCATTTGTAAGACTCTGCGTGGACCACTTGGCGGACGAGATGCATGCTTCGCTGCATGGTATTATCAGCTCGTACGCATCGCAGTGTGTTCGCTTCTGCATCTTGAAACTCGATCAGGTCGCGGGGCATCGGCATCAGGGGACTTGGTATGGTATTCGAGTGGCGACAAGCGCTGCGTTGATCTTGGCAACCGTTGACAAGGCGCGGCGCCTGGCAGAAGAAGATGAAGCATTTCGTCTTGTGCAGAGTGTGACGCTGCCTGAGACTTGGAAGGACTCTGTCGCGCGGGGTGCAGCGTCGGTACAGCAGTATCTTGATGAGCCGAATGGGGGTTGTTCTAACTTGAAAGAGTTATTAGAAGGCGTAGTGCGAGGGTCGTTTCTCGGTTAATCCTCTTAAGCATATGTCTCTTGGCTGACCGGGGAGACTCCCCGATACTCCCCCACTGACTGACTCCATCGGGGTCATCCCCGAGGTCTCGCACGCATTACTCCATTAATGTTTATCCTTCACAAGATATATAAGTTGGGTATCTAACTGCCTTAGCCCGTTTTAGGCATTGTGTGTCCTTGAGTTATTCTATCGTTCCTACACGCACATCTTTATACAACCATGGTTTTGAAACGAACGACCCATGATGACGTGCCCAGCTGTTTTAGTGTTGAACATGTCCTCCAAAACGCATCTGTCTCTGAAAAGATATCTCTGCTCTCTGGTGCGTGACTCTCCAATCTTCTCTTCTCCATCCCCAGACGACTCTAACTTGGCTCGTATTTTCCTCAGGCCGAGACTTTTGGCACACGAACCCTCTGCCAGCGTTCAACGTTCCATCCGTGCGTGTCAGCGACGGGCCAAATGGCGTGCGAGGAACCAAATTCGTCGACGGCGTACCTGCAGCCTGTTTGCCCTGCGGTACCGGTCTAGCAGCCACCTGGGACCAGGACCTCCTATACAAAGCAGGCACACTTATAGGTGACGAGTGTATAGCGAAAGGCGCGCATTGCTGGCTCGGTCCTACGGTGTGCATCCAGCGCTCTCCCCTCGGTGGCCGTGGCTTTGAGTCAATGGCAGAGGACCCTTATGCGACGGGCAAACTAGCTGCTGCTTACATCAATGGCGTGCAGTCTACGGGCGTTGTGTCGGTTATTAAGCATTGGCTGGCGAATGATCAGGAACATGAGAGGGTTGGCGTCAATGTCGTTGCTAGTGAGCGTGCGTTGAGGGAGATTCATATGCTTCCTTTCCAGATTGCGCTTAGTGATGCGGCGCCGGGCGGTGTCATGGCTTGTTACAACAAAGTCAATGGAAAACACGTTTCAGAAAACAGAGACTTTCTTGACGCTTTGCTCCGCGAGGAGTGGCAGTGGAAGGGTTTGATCATGAGCGATTGGTATGCCGCAAACCCGCCTCCTCCAGACGCAACCGATTCTAATATTCATTTTCTCATTTCAGGTTCGGAACGTATTCTACTACCGAAGCCGTCAATGCAGGACTGGATCTCGAGATGCCAGGACCAACTAGGCAACGCGGTCAGCTTCTCGACCTTGCCGCGTCAACCCGAAAGGTATCCCGATCAACGATAGACACTCGAGCCCGAAATGTCCTCGAGTTCGTCCAAAGATGCACAAAGGCTCCTGTTGCTGCCGAAGAAGGCGGACGCGATTTTCCCGAAGACAGGCAGCTCAACCGAAAGCTCGCGGGCGACAGTGTTGTGCTCCTAAAGAATGAAAGTGGCCAACTTCCTCTCAAGCGACCTTTCAAAAGCATTGCTTTGATCGGACCAAACATGAAGACCACTTCGTTCTGTGGAGGCGGCTCTGCCCATCTCCAGCCTTACTACACTGTTTCTCCTTACGAGGGGATCGTAGCCCAACTGCCGCCTGATGTTGAGGTACGGTACGAGGTTGGAGCGTCAGCAAATGGGTGGAATCCCCTCCTACAGGGCGATATGATCACCACGCCGGAGGGATCACCGGGTATGCGAATGCGCTTCTACAGTCAGGGACCCAGTGTACCCGACCGCGAGATCATCGACGAGAGCCATCTGCCTGACTCCTCGTGGCTACTAATGGGCTACTCGCATCCAAAGCTGGAAAATCACTTCTACGCATCGGTCGAAGGTGACCTCGTCATTCAAGAAACAGGATTGTTTGAGTTCGGCCTCGCGGTCTATGGCTCTGCACGACTCTATGTCGATGGGAAGCTGTTGATCGACAATAGTCTTGTCCAGCGAAGCGGCACATTCTTCTTTGGTAAGGGAACCATTGAGGAAAAGGCTCAAATGCACCTTGTGCAGGGCCAGAAGTACCGCATCACCGTTGAGTATGAGAGCGCACCATCTTCTAAGCTTGTTAAACCAGGCGTGGTCAATTTCGGCGGTGGTGCAGGGAGAGTTGGTCTAGTGAGTGCAGTTGACCCCGAAATCGGGATCCAGAAAGCCGTCTCCGCAGCGCTGCAGTCAGATGTGACAATTCTGTGCGTTGGGATGACGAGAGATCAAGAATCTGAGGGATTTGACAGGCCTCATATGGATCTTCCTGGATCACTTCCTCGGCTTGCGTCGGCCGTCTTGGCTGCCGTTCCAGACACAATCGTTATAACGCAGAGCGGTACTCCATTCAGCATGCTCTGGGCTGAGAGTGCAAAGACTCACGTACATGCTTGGTTAGCTGGCAACGAGACTGGAAACGGCATTGCTGATGTTCTGTTCGGAGCAACCTGCCCGAGTGGGAAACTTCCGCTTTCGTTTCCACGCCGCATACAAGACACGCCAACCTTTTTGAACTTTGGTAGCGAGAGAGGACGTGTTATCTATGGTGAAGACATCTATGTTGGGTATCGGTACTACGAAATGGTCGACCGAGACGTACTATATCCGTTTGGGTGAGTTAGACGAGACAAGACTCTGCCCAAGACAAAACTAACATGATATTAATAGCCACGGCCTATCTTACACCACGTTTACGTACGACAAGCTGAACGTCACATCCTCGCACGTGAGCTTCGACGTCACCAACTCTGGCTCCGTGCCTGGAGCCGAAGTGTCCCAGCTTTACATCGCAGCCGACGAAGCTACATCCTCGATCCAGAGACCTAAAAAGGAATTGAAGGGTTTCAAGAAAACATATTTGCAACCTGGTGAGACGAAGAGAGTAGAAATTCCACTGGATAGATTCACCACGTCATTTTGGGATGAAGAATTGCATTGCTGGGTAAGCGAGAAGGGTGTGTATACGGTGTTAGTGGGATCGAGTAGTAACAAGATTTTGCTGAAGGGTGATCTGCATGTGGAGGAAACTACGAGATGGAGTGGACTTTGAGGAGTAATTAAATAGTATTAGAAGTGATTCATACAAGGCGTTACATTGGCTTAGCTCTCAGCAGCACTTGGAAGTATTTATTGCTCGTTCATGAGTCTAAGAATAGCATCAGATTGTGTTTAGTCTCTACGCCGAAGGCTCGGAAGATGGTTTCCTTGCCGACTTGAAAGATTAATAAAGGACAAGTTGAAATACAGCACATTATAATTAATTTCTTACACTCCAGCGTAATGAGATCTGTGCTTTGTGTCGTTATAGAAGCAAACAGTCTTATTTTCGGAATACTACAAGAACCCTAATGGTCAAGGCCAGTGGCTTGATTATACGGTCTTATCTTTTAACACTATAGAAACAGTGTATGTAGGTAGGCCAGATAACCCCCCCTGTACTGACCCAGACCTTCCCCCTATTAGCGCTGGAAAAGTAAGGCAGTTTAATAAAAACCTAGACCTTTTTCTATAATTCTCTAATTAGTTAGAAATATAGGGTATAGTCTAGGTTAAATCTTTTAATTTTTACCTTAAGACTTTTTATCTATTTATCTTTATTATTTTTTAGTATAGTAAATAATATATAAATAAAATATAAATTTATTACTTTTAATTATACCTAGTAGTAAAATAGCTATACTTAAGTAAGATAATCCTTAACTTACTACTAATAGTACTTCTAGAGTCTAATATATATAAAACTTATAGTAGGCTATTAAATATAACCTTAGGGAGTAACCTTTAAAGGTAAATAACTAAGAGTTATAAGTAAGTAATCTAGAATATATTATAAATATATTATAAATAGGTTATTAATATATCCAGGACTATACTTTATAAGATACTAATAATAATAATTCTATACTAATCTTAGTCTTATTTTATCTTAAGAACTTAAATTATTTAAAAAAGAAGATAATTACTATATATATTAAAAGGATTATTTATTTAATAGTTATCCCTAAGTAGTTAAAAATATTAAAGGATAGTATAGCTTATATTATTTATTATAAGAATCTTAGTTTAGAAAAGAATAAAAGACCCTTTAAGTAGGTATTTAAATCTAATAGTAATATATTTATAATATATTACTAATATATTATAAATTCTTTACCTTACTAGTTAGTAATTAAAACCTAAGGAAACCTATTTTACTTACCTTAAAGGTATTTTAGTTAACTACTAGATATATACTTATACTAGTATTAAGGTATATAAATATACTAATAAGTAATTATTAAATTATTATTATAATAAAGTAATACCTGCTTATTAAGGACTTTAGTTAGAGATTAATATAAATAGTATAAAATATAATAAAAAGTATAAGGTAGTAGTATAAGTTAAAGTAATAGCTTATTAATATATTAGTAATATATTACTAATATATTATAAATAGATATTTACTATACTTATTAATTATAAATATAAGCTAGTATATAGGAATATAAAAGGTAAATATATAATATCCTATTAGCCTGTTTTTATAGAGTTATAAATATATATAAAAATCTAATGTATTTATAATATATTATAAACTAATTACTAATAGGTTAATAGGGAATTAATAGCTACTATAAGTAGCTAATTTATTATATTAACTTTATATTTAGTAATAGCTATTAATTTACTGTTATTAATATTAACTACTATATATATAGGGATATATTTAAAGCTAGACTAGCTTCTTATTAACTTAATAAGCTATTACCTAAGTTAAGATATACTATAGTTAATATAGTAAAGTAATATTAAGTATACTGTAATAGGTAATAAGAATATATTAGTAATAGCTTATAAACTAATTACTAATAAATTATACCTATATACTATCTAGTCTAGGACCTATATACTATATACGCTATAGTATTATTTTTTAAAGCTATATACTAAAGGATAATAATAAACTATATATAATCCTTACCTTATATAGCTACTATTCTTATCTGCCGCTGCCTTTATTTACTATCCCTATATAACTAGCTATAGGTTTATAAGCTAGCTTATAATCTATAGGACCTAGTTTAAATATATTAAGTATAAATTATAAATATATTAAGAATATATTACTAACTTATTATTAAGCTAATAGCTAAATTTATTAACTATAAAGGTACTAATAAGGCAGTAAAAAGAGGCTATATTTAGTAGTATTTATTATAGCCTTACTAATTATAAAAGACTATAGAAGCTTCTTTAGTATTATACTTTAATTTACTTTCTAGCTAGGTAGTTATATCTTAGGCTATGCTATAAGTAGTAAATAAACTATTAAAATAATAGTAAATCTATAAGTCCTTACTAATATATCTATAAGGTATTACTAACTTATTATAGTATATTAAGATCTATTTTAATAATAATATTAATTTCCTTATAGTATACTTTTATAAAAAGTAAGCAAAGCTCTTTTACTAAAATAAAGTATTAACTTTCTAGCTTAATATAAATTATAAGTATATTACCAGGTTAAAGGATAAGAAGGTTATTTAAGGCTAGTAAAGTAATTATATAGGTATTTATAAGTTACTACTAATCTATTTACAATCTATTACTAATACATTCTTAAAGCATTACCCCTAGCTAGAGTAATTATAATATACTAGTTTACTATAGCCTATCTCTTTATATATAAAAGCGTTTTTAACTATCTATATACTATATATAATATTAAGGTAAAATAGTAATATATTTATAGTAAAGGTATTTAGGGTATAATAGTTAACTAGGACTAGGGAAATATTATTAGTATATATAAAATATATTTATAACTTATTAGTAATATATTACTAATTACTCTTAGGTCTTAGTACTTACTTATTTAATAAATTTAATTTAGCTTATAACTATAAGTATTATACTAAGTACTATATCTGTATTTATAAGGTGTATTTCTAAAGAGGTATTAGTAAATCTATATAATAAGTTACTAATATATTAATAATAACTAATCTAAGTCTATAGATTAACTCTTTAAATACTATAATAAGATAAAAGATAATATATATAAATAAATAATATTATTACTTTTTACTACAAAGAGTAAGGCTACTTATTATAGTATCTACAGAGAGATTTAAGCCTGTAAGTAGTAAATATATTTATAATAATTTACTAATAATTTACTAATTACTTACACTAGTAAAATACCTATTTACTAATAAGTAGGCTTTATATAAAATAAGTTATATAATTATAGCCAGGCTAAATAGTGCCTGTTTACTAATATTACTATCCTAATAAAAGGCCCTTAAAGTTAATATAAATAATATTAAGCAGCTCTATAAGTTATTATACTTAAAAAGTGGCTACTTTTTATTACTACTTAAAGTTATTATAAGGTAATTACTTAGTAATATATTACTAATAACTATATATATAGTTAATAAATACTTAGAAATACAGTTTTTAATTATAAGTAACTTAATTAATACTATACTAAGATTAACTATAGTATCTTATTAACTTACTATAATAATACTATTATTAAGTAATAATAGTATAATATATAATAATCCTATATATATATAGTAAAGCATTACTAAGCTATTACTAACTTATTTTATAAATAATTAATTAGCTAGGTATAGTTTATTTATATAGTAAAGCTAGTTATAATCCCCTGGAAATACCCCTAAAGGGACTCTAAAAATATAAACCTAATTACCTATATAGTTATTACTATTAACCGGATTTTAAGGTAGATTAGTAACCTTAATAGGTCTTCCTAGGTATATAATATATCTATAATAGTTTTATAATAACTTACTAATACTTTACAGATAGTAATGCTATAGTTAGTTTAGCTAGCATATAGAGAGTTATTTTAAGGTAAATCTAAAGAGCTAATCTAAGGTAGATCTAGTACTTAAAAGACTTTAGTAAGAGGAAATTAATTTATAACTAAGGCTTTAAATAGCTAAATTAACTAGTAAAAAGGTAGTAAATATTTAGTTATTAACTAATTATAAATATATCTATAATATATTTATATAAAAGGAAATTAATTTATAACTAAGGCTCTAAATAGCTAAATTAACTAGTAAAAAGGTAGTAAATATTTAGTTATTAACTAATTATAAATACATTATAAATGCATTATAAATATATTAATAAGGCAATTAATTACCTTTAGTTTAATATAAAACTATAAAATACTAATTACTAGTATAGTATAAAATTATAATTACCTAATACTAAAAAAAACTTTTACCCTAGCTCTAGTTAAATATATTACTAATATATTAGTAAGCTATTAGTAATATATTAAAGCCTACTCCTTATCCTTATTTTCCTTACCCTCCTTAGTATTTATAATTAACTTTTTTATAAGTTTAAGGATAGCAGGGAGGTAGTACTAGCGCCAGATATTATACTATATAGCGTAGATACTAAAGCGCTTAGAAATATATTTAGCTATAATATATTAGTAACCTATTAGTAATTAATTTATAATAACTTACTATTATAATTATTTATATAGCAGGTTATATAACTATAACCCTTAATAGCTATAAGCTTATTAGCCTTAAGGTACTTAGTCTTTATCTTATTTAGATTAACCTGTAATTAGTTAGTAATAACTTATATATAAATTAAACATTACTTATATCTCCCTTCTTTTACGTATCCTTACGGTTATTAAGGTATAAAAGGACACCTAGTTCCTTTTTACTAAGTATTTACTAATCTAGCATTTTAATATTATACTTAAGAATAAGTTAGTAATATATCTATAATAAGTTATAAAGTAAATACCTTCTTTAAGAGCCCAGGAACCTCTTTATCTGTAATAAAATTAGTACTATAGCTTTCCTTTATAGCATTATTAGCAGTAGCCTTAGTAACTTTAGTAGCCTCCTGTATAAAAGAATAAGTCTATAATATCTTAAAGGTATATTATAAATAACTTACTAATTTCTTTTACTGCTTCTTAATAGCAGTAAGCTTTTCCTTTACCTTCTATTTATTTATAATAACCATTAAAAGGGCATTTTAAGCTACTTTCTTAGCACTACTACTATATACCTTCTAGGTATTTAATAATTTCTTATATTAAAAGGAATTACTAGTTTATAAAATTATTAGTAATATATTATAAATACTTTAGTAAGGTATTACTAATAACTAACCTTAAAGGCTATATAAAGAGTATTAAAAAGTTCCTTTTAAAGCTATATAGATTAGTAATATATTACTAATATATTATATATAACTTACCTTATTAACTTCTAAGTCTTTAACTAAAGGCTTATTAACCTAAGCCTTATTATACTTACTAAAGGACTTTAAATAAGTTAGTAATATATCCCTAATATATTATAAATAACTTATATTAATTACCTTTAACTTTTTAACCTTAAAGTTCTTATACTTTAAGGAAAACTTTACCTATATCTTATGCCTTATACAGAAGGTAGGAAAAAAAAAGAAAATTTTTTTATTATTATTACTATCCTTAATTAAAAAAAACTCTTATCCCTAGGAAGCTATTAGTAATATATCTAGGAGTTATTTATAACCTATTTATAACTTATTTATAACTTATTACCTTATTATCTATAATTTACTTAACACTCTTACTAGAAATAATCTACTAGCTACTACCCTTAGCCTTAACCCTAGTATTTCTACTAGATTAAAAGTAAATAAAGATCTTTACCTCTTCTAGCTCCTAGTTAGGAATAAATTAGTAATGCCTTTAAGATAAATTATAAATTACTTATATCCTTTAAGGCCTTATAAGGCACTTTAAGGAAATTAAGTTTCTTTTTACTATTATCTTTAAAATAGGCAATAAGCTTATTATAGTAAACTAAAGTTATTTATAAGTAATTAATAATAAGTTTACAATTTATTAATAATAACTTACTTTTAATCTTCTTATACTTTATCTTAATAAAGAAGCTACTATAAGCCTTATATAGTATAAGCGCACTGCTATAGTAGGATTACTTAAAGTAGCACTAGATATAAGTAATTAAATTATTAAGGAAAGTAAAGGCAGTATTTTATAATATATTAATATATTATAAATAACTTAAGAAATATTTATATATAGTAAGGCAAAGCCTTATATTATCCTTTAATAGGTCTATTATTATATAATAAAAAACTTTACTTAAAGGAATTATAACTTTACTATTATACTATAAAATAGTTAGTAATATATTAATAATATATTATAAATAAATTCTTATAATTTTAAATAAAAGCAATTAGAACTAGTAAGTCTTTTTACTATTCTTACTAGTAATATAGGTCTAGTATACCTCTGTAAAAGGTATAGTAAAATAAGTCCTAAAGTTATTATAAATAGGTTTAAAATAAGTTATAAATAAGTTATAAATAAGTTTAAAATAACTTTAAAGTAAATTACTAAAAACTTATTATAAAAGTAAAACTAATAGTATAAATAAATAATAATATATTATATATTACTATAGTAAAAAGAATTAAAAATATATTAAAAATATATTATAAATTAAATATATTATAAATATATTTATAATAAAAAAGGTAAGATAAAATAAAAAAAAAAGGAAGGAGTAAATAATAATAGATTAAAGATTTAACCTAGACTATACCTTATATTTCTAACTAATTAGAGAATTATAAGGAAAGGTCTAGGTTTTTATTAAACTGCCTTACTTTTCTAGTACTAACAGGGGGAAGGTCTAGGTCAGTGCAGGGGGGGTTATCCGGCTTACCTATAACCACTGGAAACGAGCCGCTAGGGAAGCACTCCGGAAGGCTAATGACATTGAGCTTCGAGTTCTGGGATAACCCTTGTTAGCGTATGTAACCTGCTGACAGGTGACGGAATGGTGCCGAAGTGGGTTTTGTATCGGGGAGCTCCGCCGACGGACTTAAAACACCATGATTACGATGGCGATCCCATGGGCGCATCTAGAGTAAATGGCCTCGCATTTTCTCTTCCTTCATATCTCAAGGACTAGTTGATATGATTGTGCGATTATATATGACTCTTATCCGTCAACCGACATTGCTTATGCCCTGACCATCGACATCGCGGTCAATTGGACATGGCCAACAACGAATCGACCTCGCGGGAAACCCTCCCTCCAACATCAACCATGGCAGAAAAGGAAAAGGTCGAGGACTCGCCTCAGGATCAAATTCACTCTCTGGACTCGGACAGCCCAGATGACCCAGATATGCCGTTGAATTGGCTCAAGTCCAAGAAATGGACTAATATCATGATAGTGTCAATTCTGACACTCCTCACGTACGTACTCTCATCAAAGCACCCAAATCTATCCATTCCACTGACACATTCCCATCACAACAGCCCATTTGCATCATCCATGATCGCACCAGCAATCCAACCCATCATGGACGAAATGCACGAGACAAATCCCAACATAGGTTCATTCATGGTATCAATCTACCTCCTCGGCTACGCCTTCGGTCCTCTCTTCCTCGCGCCCCTCAGCGAAATCTACGGTCGACTCCCCATATACCGCATCTGCATGATCACTTTCCTGCTTACAAACGTAGCATGCGCTCTGTCGATCAACATGCCCATGCTTATAATCTTCCGTCTTCTGACAGGCTTGGCGGGTGCGTGTCCGTTGACTATTGGACCTGCGAGCGTTGCAGACTGTTTCTCTCAGCAGGAGCGTGGTCGAGCTATGGCTATTTGGAACATGCCTGTTTTGCTGGGTCCGAGTCTTGGGCCTGCTGTTGGTGCGTATGTCTCGAGAGGTCTGGGATGGAGATGGAACTTTTGGCTGCTTATTATAATGGTGGGTATCTTCATTTATGATGGTTCAATGTTCTGGTTGTACTGATAGGTTGCTACAGACTGGAGCTGTGCTTGTTGTCTGCGCCTTCATCCAGAAAGAGACTCATCCTCCAACCCTTCAGAGAAAGAAACTTAAGAAACTACGAACGGAGCGTGACACCGAAGACTTATCGCCAACCACACCGCACCGACAACTCATCAAAAGAAGCCTGGCCCGCCCACTGAAGATGCTTTTCTTATCACCGATTATCTTCGGTCTCTCATTCCTGACCGCGATCGCCTACGGAACTCTATATCTTTTATTCACGACGGTCTCCGAAATCTTTAGAACGAAATATGGCATAGTCACAAACGTTGGCCTCATCTATCTCGGCTTCGGATGCGGTCAGATTGTCGGCCTTATACTCTTCGGCATGGTCTCAGATCCAATTCTGAGAAGAATGGCCCGAGGCGGCGAACTCAAACCCGAGTATCGTCTCCCTCTCATGATACCGTGCAGTGCGATAATCCCAGTCGGTCTATTGGTCTATGGATGGACGACCGAGTATGGAGTCTTTTGGTTTGTACCAGTTATCGGCACATTCATGATTGGCTTTGGAATGATCACTGTGTTTACATCTGTGAGCACTTACTTGGTTGACGCATTCCCTACTTATGCTGCTAGTGCTATTGCGGCAAACACAGTGCTTAGGAGTGTTGGAGGTGCGCTTTTGCCTCTTGCTGGTCCAAAGATGTTTGATGCCATAGGCCAGGGATGGGGGAATACGCTGCTTGCGGGTGTATCGTTGGCTATGATCAGTATGATTGTTGTATCATACAAATATGGAGAACGCCTAAGAACAGGAGCAAAGTATAAACTAGACTTAGATGCCTGAAGGCACAAGAATGAAGCACTTTGCGATCTATTTATAACTGTTACATGATATCTGGTGAGCTTGCCTGAAACCCGTCAAGACCCCATGTCACAAGTCGATAACATGAAGCTACGCCACCTCTCGTTTCGTGAGAATACTTCTCTAGTCCATGCAGGAAAGTAACAACAGTCTCGCGCCAATCCTCAGGAAGAACCAGCCGCCCAGATGCAGTGCCAGACCGGAATTGGAGGCTCCGAGCAGCACCAATCAGTATCATGGAACACGCTGTACTGTTTCGAATCCATATCCACAGTCCATGATCAAGCTTATTCATCCGATCCACAGCCTTGAGTCTCCAGGCACAATACTGGAGGCCCAAAGAGGCTATACTGACTATCTCATCATCCAAAGCGCTGGGGAGGTCGAGTACGTAGTTAAGATATAGTCGTACGAACGGCCGGCACAGAAGTTCCTTGATGAAGAGATACCGCGAACGAAGGATTCTTTTGTAGATATTCGTCTCCGGGGAGATAGTTGCGTCGGGCGGTGGGAACGATATCTCTGGCGGTAGGGACAGATACCAGTCTTGCAGTTGTGAGCCGAAGACCTCATAGGATCGGAGTAAAGACCTGGCTTGTACTTCGCTGGGGCACGCAGAGATCTCAACTTTGGCGTCGACGATGCGGTTGATCAAATGGCGGGCGGCAATGTCAGCGAGGAAGTAGTACCAAGCTACAGTCTCGTCAAAGACGCAATTCGCTGCTGGCGGCGACGGAAACGTGAGACGATCCTCAATGTGTTCGAGCATTGAGCCAGGCAAGCTGGGTATCTCGTAACGAATCTCGCTATATGCGGGCAGGTTCGTTAGCAGTCGGACATACAGGCACTGCTTCTCACGTACACTTCTGATTTATATGCGGTGTAGAAGATGCTTTGCTTGATCGCTTGTGGACCGGGCGGGGTGCTCCCTGGCCAGGAAGGCATAGTAGATTCCCTATGAGCTGTGTAAGCGTTGACTGGGCGTTGTTGATCCGTGATGTCTTACCTAGCCCATATCGCAGAATAACACGAGTTTCCCGCCATGGTGAAATACCTCCAGGCCTCGAGTGGTTGCAAATTACACATGAACCAGATGCTGCGACTCAGTTCAGTATACTTGCTTCTGGAAGAAATGAAAGCCGCAAGAGACATGTCGTCTGCACTTACCCTGCCAAACACAAACACTGGGCTGATTCCAATGTATTGTGACTCATAGCCCGTCCAAGCCTTTTACACGCGACGCTCCAGTACCTATAAGCAATATCCGTAGTATGCTCAAGATCCCAACTATTATGTGTCTTTGGTGTTTCGACGAGCGGGTCCTGACACACTGCGCCAATGGCGCAAACAAGAGCAACAAGACAAGTCTGCGTCGTCCAGTCCAGGCCATTTTCCGAGACTTTGGTAATATACTGGTCGAGGACAGCGACGTCTAGGATAGGGTTGACGCTGTGGACGGTGCTGAGATAGCATTTCTGCAATCTTTTCAGCTCTGGGAAACTTATTGGGGGGAGCTCGTCGGGCATAGCCATCAAGCTACCGTTGTCGACGGGAATAGGATCTATTTCTTGCGGAAACACGTTCCATGTCAAGATACTATCGAGGCCTTCGGAGAATCTTTCGACATGACTTTCGGGGGCTGGAATGGACCGTGGTGTAGCAGTCAAGTTGGCCAGTGAGTCAGCTTCACTGTGCCTTGTTGGCCGGTAGGCAAGAGATGGAGTGTCGGCTACGCCTGAGGATCTTTGTTCTTTTACATCCTGAGCCAAGTCTTGAACGGCCTGCAAGATCCGCAAGCCCAAATCATGACTCCTTCACCCGAGAGATCCTGGTCAGTTTTATACAGTCAAAAAAAAAGGGTACATTAGAAACGTACAAGGGTCGATCTACCGAATCTACAGCGTCATATCGGCACTCCGAGTTGCTCTTCTCGCAATAGCTGCAAACCGGCCAGCGGCTGTCGCACTTGGTCTTCCTTGAGCGACACACTGTACACGCCACAGCAACGCGTCTTCGCGTTGGCGGGGCTCCCGAGGACTGGTCCCTACCCGTTGAATTTAGCTGGGAGCCAAGACGAACTCTCTTTTTTGCGTGGCTTGTGTCGTCTTGAGACTGCATCATGCGAGAAGGGGAGAAAGGCTGCCAAGCAGATTGAGGGCTCGGGCTGTCCCCGAGCGTGTTGCAGGGTTTATGAATGAATTGAAAATCTGGGGCATGCTAGTCAAGTATGGCCTAGCGCTGGAAATTTAAGTGTAGATGTCATTCATTCATTTCTTGCCGAGAAAAGGCCTACCCTACATATGCTGCGTTGAGATGTCTGTGGAGATAATTGGCCTATACGCGTATAGATTCTCTGCTCAATAGCTGTTTCTAATAAGCTAAGAAGAAATATTCCCTCCATTCCCGTTATTACTCCGAGATCTTCTTAGTTGGAACACACTAATTACGTTGCTGAAGATCTTAGTTTGCGTATAGTGGCTTTCAAACCCAGCTAGGATGACGTCACGTTCGTAACAAGTTATTGAGTGTCAACGTCTCTTACAACCTAGACCTTCAGCTTATAATACACTATACTACACGACCACCCATAGATCTCTCGATCCACCTTTGATCTAGCTCATCCATCGTGACCTCACCCACGCCTCTCGCCTTGACCGTCTCCCGCAGCGTCGTCCTGAGCAGGTATGTAGGCGTACAGCTCCAAGCATGGCACCAACTGTTGTTCCGTACATCCCCATATGGACTCGCCATACAATTCTCTGCATCATAACATTCCCAGAACGTGTCTGCCCCCGCCTCCACCATACCGCCCCAATAAGACCTGATGAGATCAACACATTCATCAAAGCATCCGAGCATTGCGAGAGCGTCGCACACATGGTGCCACAAATATGGGGTCAGTGGCTTCACAGCATCTGGATGCGCAAGCGTCGCGAGGAGAGCTTTGCGGGCGATTTCTGGAGGGAAGGCTTCGCATAGAACTAGCCACGCGGCGGAAGCGAAGCTGACCTGTTGGGATTCTCCGGACACAAATACACTACCCTTAAGGAACGAAGTCGCAGCGACTGTCATTTTGGGTATCAGCTCGTCGTATGGAGGCTGCTTGTTCAGTCGCACAGCGAGCTTATTGGTAATCTTTAAACAATAAAGTAGCACGCCATGTGCTCCCGCACTCTTGTCAAGACCCTTTGCCCAGTCAAGGAAAATATGGTGCTTGCTGCGTTCTGCTTCCAAGACACACGAGGTAGGATTGAGGCTGCGCAACAGTCGCTTTGGGCAGTCTAGGACAGTTTCCCAGAGGAGATGCCCAGTTGCCGTGTCCCCAGAAGCCTCTACATAGTCATAAACAATAGCGGCAAATAGCGCATCATAGTCGGCGATGTAGTCTGTCGAAGCCGTCAACTTGGGCTTCTCGAAAATACAGGCCGGCAATGAGCCGTCCTCATTTCGGACCGCTGCGAATTGGAAAAGACATCTCTTGACAAGATTGAAGTCCCGAAACGTGCTATAGTTTGTCAGAGCTTGTAGACGGAGGTCTCCAATCCACAGCCTCCTATCTCGTCTTGGACCATCTTCGAATACAGTCTGCATGCAGTCTCGCAGCGTGGAGATACACACGTGGTCGATGTCCTGCAGAAGAGGATCCAGAAACTCAACTGCCTCGATGCGATGGTCTTGACTGATGGCGCTGACTGATTCGCATTGTATCTTGGAGAATGACACTTTGAACTTGGCGGAAGTATCAATGATCTGAACGCGCAGGTATCGGAAAGAGTATCGGCGAGGAAGGATTACTGTATGCGGACATATGTCGACATTGATGATCTCGTCGGGAAGCCAAGCAGTGCTGATCCAGGTATTCACATCGTTCATATCCATCGTCACGTCAAGCGGCGACTCGCCAAAGGTGAGACGTAGCCGACAGGGAGCATCCATGTTTTTTCCAACGTAGTTTAAGTGGAATGAGAGATATCCGACCAGATGGAGACCGAAGTCGAGGATGAAGTCAGCTCCCTTTCCCCAAGACAGGGACGAGAGGTCGTTGATGTCATGGCCAACAGTGCGAGCCTCGACGCCGAAGAATGACGGGCTGGCTTTTTCGAATGTGATAATCCTCTGGGGGAGTCGGATGCATCGATGAAGTTTGGGGAGTAGGTCGTCCGCGATGCGCTCAAAGGTTTGGGGCATGGGAGCTTCGGGCTTGGAAGTGCTTGTTTCCTGGACCATGTTGACTGGAGAAGATGGTAAGGTAGGTCGCCAGCGTATCTGGTCGAAACGAACTCGAGGATAGTAGTCCAAGGGGACAATCATGGATTGAAAAGACCCGAAAACAACGATTCTCGCTTCAAGATAAACCGAGATTGATAAAAGATTCACTCTCATGGCTCTGGAGATTGAGTTGATGCCCCATCACCTATCTCGTTCTGATTGGTGATCGGGGAGGCTCCCCGAGTAATCGGCACTTCGTCAGCCAATCAACACAGCTCAATAAGACTGTAGGGTGCGGGGAGGCTCCCCGAAGTTAGTCCCATATTTGGACAATATCAGCGTTCTAGAGCCGCCACTGACCAAACGCTTCAATATTTCTGCACTAGCTTCACGGTAAGATCCAGTAGGAAAAGCATTTGCGAAAATCGATCGCACTTTCAACCCTTCACAACATCAACAGCTCAACTGGATCACACGGATAAAATATTAACCAGAGCTATGCAGCATCTCTGATGACCGTGATCCTACCTGTGTACCCCATATCGTTGCATCAGCTGCCACCACTCAAAGAACAGACTAACTACAGTCCGTGACCTTTGCCCCGGTAAATCTCCCCGACATCTCGTGCAAAACCCTTTCGACAACCCCATGGGGAAAAACATTAGATCCAATCTGTCGGATCACAGAATAATACTTAAAGGCATGCACCCGACACCCTGTTGATCTACATCACTCACACATCCTCGCCATTCATCAACAACAGCCAACATGTCCTCCATCAAGTCTAAACAACAAGTTGATACCTCCAAGCTCGATGATGAAGTCGGCGAATTCCACGTCGAACAAGCCTTCAAGGCATCCGACGTCAAAGTCCAAGCAGGCCAGCTCTCCTCTGGCTACGAGAACCTGAGCTTATGGCAAACCGTCAAGGTCTTCAAAGTTGCTACGGCGTTTTGTTTCGCCGCTGCCTTTAGCGCTGCTACCGATGGATATCAGATCGGGTGCGTTTCTTCCATCTCTCTTACCATGCACATGTCATACTAATCCGAGCCAGTATCAACGGCAGCATCATCGCCAACAAGGGCTTCGTCCATCAATTTGCGACTGCTACCAACGCCGACGGAGACGAATACCTCACGGCTCCTATCCTAGCTGGCTGGAGCTCTATCATGTCCGTCGGTCAAATCATCGGCATGTTGACGATTCCCTTCTTGTCCGATAGATATGGCCGCAAGACTGCTATGTGGACCTACTGGACTATCCTTGTCAGCAGTGTCTTGTGCGAAACTCTCGCCAGGACCTGGCCCGTTTGGCTCGCAGCTAAGCTCCTCGCGGGTGTTGGAGTCGGCTCCCTTCAATCGACTCTGCCCGTCTATATCTCCGAGTGCGCACCTACCCGTATCCGCGGAGGCCTTCTCATGTGCTACAGTCTCTGGTGGACGATCGGATCTTTTTTCGCCTATATCGCCCTGCAGCTACTGAACCGAAAGAACCCCAACATTTGGCTGACACCTATTTACACCCAATGGGCTCAAATCGGTATTATGTGTATCATTTACGTCTTCCTCCCAGAGTCACCTGCTTGGTGCGTTAGTCGCGGTAACGCAGAAGGCGCCAAGAAGCAGCTGCTCAGGCTCAACCGCGGCGTCGTCGATTATGATGAAGAGCATCAGTACCAGATCATCGTGCAGACCTTTGAGCATGAGAGGGAGGTTGCAGCTCAGCAGAAGAAGGAGCACTGGTATGCCATCTTTCGTGGCATCGATGGTCTTCGAACTGTCATCTCGCTATGGCCGAATCTAACACAGCAATTCATTGGCCTCACCCTTTTTGCGACCTTTGGAACCTACTTTTTCCAACAAGCCGGCCTGGCTGACCCTTTTACGATCAAATGCATCACATCCTCCATCAATATCACCACACTATTGATCGTTGTTCTGGTAGCTGATAAGATTGGACGACGCCGCATCTCATGCTACGCCACCACGCTTTCATGGACATCCTGTGTGGTTATCGGAATCCTCGGTCTGATTCCAAGAACAAACGTGACTTCGAACATCTTTGTTCTCTTCGTATGCCTCTGGAGTAAGTCTCTTTCTCTGTCCAATAGTCCTGCTGTGATACTGATAGTCTTCAGATGTTGGAATGATCTCCAACGGTGCTGCTGGTTGGGGCTTCATAGCTGAGATCTCGTCTCTGCGTCTTCGACCTTATACAGCTGGGTTTGGTGCTGCGTGTACTTGCGTCGCTGGAGTCGTCATGAATGTACTCACTCCATACATGGTCAACGCCAACAAGTGGAACTGGGGCTTCAAGACTGGCTGGTTCTACGCTGGTGCCGGACTGCCCTTCCTCATTGGCACATGGCTTCTACTTCCCGATACATCTGGGTAAGTTACAGAACATCAAATAGTATACAGAGCACTAACACGCGCTAGACGAACTGCGGCTGAGGTCGATGAGCTTTTCGAGAGGAAGATCAAGCCTTGGAGGTTCAGCAAGACCAAAACCACCGCAGCCTAAGGGCCTTTGCTATCCAGGAACATGGACTGCCTGAGAATAAAGGTTGCTTTAGCTCAGCTAGCCTTCAGTTCCTATCTTAGCGACTTGTACTCATCTATGATCACCGCGCCAGAAAGCTAGGTTAGATAGTACATAATATTGACAATATGACTCAGTTTTCATGGTGATTTTCAGACCTGGACAGCACTGCTGCAGACAATCTAATAACCGGGTCGCCTTTGGGGGGCATTGCCGATGTCTCTTAGAAGTGTCTGCTCGGTGAAGTAAATAGTGATACCTCATATTGAGAAGTGAAAAAATATTCAATGACGACTATGAAAATGACTGGCATTTGAAGGGATGATCTGTGGTGTTCATCCGTTGCCAGAGCTGCCCATCGTTGAAACACCAACTAACTTTAACATGCCATGAAGGCACAAATAATCATCCTAAGCTTAATTAGTGTCGAACCTCAGCTAAGCCACTTGCTACCGAGTGGTCTGCCTAGACACGCTAAATTCCAATATGGCTGAGACATTGGAATCGAGACCAAAGCCTCAATAGCTCTAGACAATCACGTGGTAAGATCACTCTCCACTCACGAGAAGCTGATTGGTATGCAGTGCCAATAATCAGCCAGCTAAAGGTACGTTGTCTTTGCTGGTCCAATCTATCAGCCAGCCACGATTTCTAATTTGAGGGGAATATTTCGCTGTATTTTAGACGCTGATCCGAACCTATATAAACTCTGCACAAAAGTTAAATGGGATTTTTCAGTGTGTTGGCTTGATCTGTCTCGTGGAGGCGTCATAAGCTTTAGGCATCAATCAATTCATACATTGTCCTTCAGCAACTGCCTAGTTCCCAAACATTTATTAGACCACGCAAGTCACGCCACGTTTCTTGTCTATCAAAATGGTCCTCGAAAAGGGAAACACAATCTTCATACCCGCTGACCAGCTTACAACCACAGAGGTTAAGATAGAATGGACCTTGCACTTCTCCGATCGTAGCGCACAGTACTACGCAGTTCCCTTCTTCAACAAAGGTCAAGGTACGAATGCGATAAGTGCCTTTATTAACTCCCCCATACTGAACATACGCCAGGGAATGAGGAGAGCGTTATATTTATACAGACGGCCTATCTCGACTCTCTCAAGAGCAAGAGTTTGCCGGGAGACGATCTGACCGTCGTCGTCGATAATTCCTTCCAATACAGTTTGAACCAGGAGAAGACTAAGCGCTGGCTGGTCTACCATGATAAGAGGAACAACGTACAACAGGCAAGTCAAGAGATTCG
Organism: Fusarium marasasianum; assembly: GCA_022833035.1. NCBI lineage: Eukaryota > Fungi > Ascomycota > Sordariomycetes > Hypocreales > Nectriaceae > Fusarium > Fusarium marasasianum. Next base: position 214,233 of record JAJEQZ010000022.1, read on the forward strand.
TGCTGTTTTGGAGAATCTGGAATGCTGACATGATCTAGTGGCGCTTTGCCGCGGGCCTTATATCTAAGCTTGGCGACGACGCACGCAAATTTGGCGGAGGTTTCTTTCCTGATCTTGATCTGAGTAAGATGAGGCTATTCTTTAGTGACTATCCCCGTGACGTGAGGTGAATGCAATAGTCTAGTAATAAATGGACCTTTGTGGACTCACAGCGGGTCGGGTGTTCGATCAGCAAATCGATGCAACATTTTGTCTGGCCAATCAGTGGCGTTTTTGTTCTACATCTCGCTACGAGTCATATATACTGCTCCCAAATCTAACCGCAGTCTCATTTCGACTCGTTGGGCGTGATTCCAAGCACGACAGCCTGGTAGTTCGCACCGGGATTGGTAGTCCCCGCCATTGCCAAGAATATCCCATCCTGCCTCCCAGAATACGTGTAGAAATTCTCAAATGTACCTGTGAGCGTAGTACAAGTAGTTTCAAGAGTATCAAAGTCAAGAGTGCAGGTTTTCGCAGGGACGGAGCAGTCTAGCTCCTGATCACGCGTTTGCTCGCATGTAACCGAGGCATAGTCTGGCTGGTTAAGCATATTGTTACTACAAGTCCTGAGCAAGCTGGCAGCCCCATCTGTTCCATATTGAATGCATAAGATGTTTCCGTTGACGTCTATAGCTCTGTTGGTTGTTTGGTCGATGGAAAAGGTCAGACGGTAGTTAGTGGATGGGTATTGCCACCCAACAAAGAAGCCAGCTGATTGGTATCCTAGCAGATATTGACCATCTACTTGAGCGCCTTTTCCAACAACGTCGAAGGTAGGAATTGGTTCGAAGGCTGCTTCGGTTGTGGTGGCTTCAGTGGTTGTGGTTGTAGCAACGGATACTTCGAGGTCGGTGGTCTCTGCTGATGAAGTTGTTGGGGCAGTGGTTGCTGCCGTGGAGTCGTCATTTGAGGTTGATGTTGTGATGGTGCGCGAAAGGTCGGCGGAAGTAGATGTCGTGAGCCCCGTTGCAGTAGTCTGAGGCTCAATGCTCGTGGTAGATGGGAGGCTTGAAGTGGCAGACTCAACAGTGATGGTGGTGGCTGTGATGGCGTGAGTCATCGTCAATTGGCCTCATCACAAAGAGTTTTACTGACTTGAATCGCTTAAAGAAGGAGGTTTACAGACGCTAGCGAACGTAGGACTTGCCGCCAAAGCAGCTGCACAAAACACAGTGAAACGCATATTGCCTATGAAGATTGAACGAGTGGCGGGAAGACAAAGCGAGTGACAAATCAGGAACCAAAAAACAGCAATTGCGGAAAGATCAAGTTTTATTTATTCTCCGCCAAAGGGGTGACGACGACGGGAGATTGCATCTGGTAGCCGTCCACTAACGCAGGGACTAGTGTTTGAGAACCCAGTGAGAGGCCGAGGAGAGGACACTATCGATTTTGCTAACCGCAATTGACTGCCCCACGTCTAATAATATCACAACATGCGTCGGCTGGAGATCTACTCCGTAAGCCTGCTCTCTTCGACGTTCCATGGGCCATGAAAGCGTCCGGTTTAGAGTTACACCGGTTGGCCAAAGGATAAAAGACCTCTGAAAGGTTGATTGACGTTTTATTTTCTTGGGTTTTCGAACTCACGTACACTGGTGAGAAATTGGTTATCTAAGGTCTGGCAAATCTATACCAAATTGATCTTAATCTTCTCTTTACTTACTGAACCATGATGCGTTTCCCTAAGACTTCTTTCCATTGAGGGTGCAGGTCTGGATATTTCATTAGCTCCCCTCGAGCCCGTACATAAGATTTCAGCGTGGGGATCACATTCAGCGCACCTGCCAGTGCATGTCCTTGTGCTGTCCGAAGTATGCAACAGATGGAAAGCAATGTAACCGGGACAATAGGTTGTGTGAGCTTCGGTAGAGTCATTGCTCACACTCCGAGACGAGTAGTACTGAGTTCGCCGAGATTGATGTTCCCAGGATGGATAATATTGGCAAAGAGTAGCTACACACTGTATTAGGTAAACAGTTTGTGGCCCCCAAGATTTGAGAATGATAGCAACCGGGCAAGGGGTTGGTCGTCTCGATGACTAAATAAATCTTAGAGGATTGAGTCACTACTCAACTTCAAAGCATAAAAGACTCGAGTGCGTGTTGGAAGAGGCCAGATCGAGTAAGAAGCAAGACCTAAAAAGACTCGATGACGGCTTTGACAAGTTTGATTCGTTCACTGTCCAAGGAGATCGCCACCAGGCGGTAGTCAAGAAAATTGCATTTGGTCACCGTTCTAGCCTTGTGAAGCCCAATGGCAGCAGACATCAAGGGGAAACCCTGGATCTCGCAAACTATAAACAAAATCGCCGTATGTAATAATATTCTTCACCACCAGTACTACGACAAAAAGGCGCAGGACCAATAAAGGAGGATAAGGGTCTCTTGGAACTCTCAATAACTCTTATAATAGTACATCTCGCCTTGAAGTCGTGCGGCGACTTAAACTTCCAGAGTCCGTCTACTCGTCGAGACGACCCTGATTAGGCTGTCACCGTAAAGTATTTAGACTCAGGCTTCCCCATACGTTAGCGAACTTTGTATTGGCTGACAGATGATAAGCTCCGGAGCATTAGGCGGCGATGAAGCTTAAATTGACTAGTTGATTGATCGCCCCGACTACAAGGTTTGGAAACGATTTTAGATCTATAGGCTTTATATCTGAAACAAACTTCATTTCGCTTCCAATAGTGATAGCTCATATGATACAGAAAGAAAGATACCGTGTCAGAACTCAAACAGCGTGAATGCCACAGCATCTAGCAGACCAATTGCAAGCTCTGACCCCGTCTTATGTGCTCACTGCATACACATATCGCGGAAGTTTACTCTAAACCTATCTACAGTCAACCTATCTTCGACTCTCTCGTATATACACAAACGCACCAACGCTTCTGTTGGTTTAAACCCATCAGCTCACTGTTTCATCATACAAAATCACAACTTAGACATTCCAACAGGGCTTTCAAGACGTATTGCGGTAGATTCAAGTCTGAATATCGACCGCGACATCACACAGAACATTTCAAGAATATGTACTTCAACAATTCGAAACACAGGCATGCTCTTCGATCAAACCCCCCTGAGACAGGATGCGGCCTGGAATATGCCCACAGCCAATCCACCCAAACCTGCTCCGCCTACTCGAATCCAAGTCAATTTTGCCTAGAAAAAAGAGTGATTTGCCAGGAAATAGGCCCTACAGTGAGCGAAGCCGAAGCTGAGAACCTCAAAGAGAGTTACTTGGGCTGAGAAACATTGTCCTATCTTTCCGGGATTAAAGTGATTGTAACTGTGTTGGCCAAACCTTCAATGAAGTAAGGGTTTCTTGCCACCAAATAAACTGCTCCTGTAACTTACGCATTCTGATTGAGGTAAATAAACACTGTTTTTACAATTCAAGTTTAAACTCCCCCCACATCACTCTTGCTCGCCTTCGGGGTATAAAACGGCAGTCGTCCTCTTTCTTTCTCCCTTTCTTTGTTTCCTCCTTAGCACACACTTGATCACTCAGCTTGAATCTGTTAAGTCACGATTACTCAGCTCTTCTGTTCCAAGTGCACTTCTCTGACACTCAAGTCTCCTGTCTCTGCCTTGAGTACCTACACAAACGAAGACACTGAGTTCTACTCCGACTGTCTTCTGTCTTTGCTACACACACATCACGGAGACTTAGTCCTACCGTTTCTTTCTCGCTTTGCTACACATATACCGCAGACACTGACTCTCTCACTCTCTCACTCACACAGACCTTGACTGTCTCTCTCTCTCTGCTATACACACATACGCAAACACTTACTCTCACGCAACCTTTCACTTTGTCTTCAGCTCTTGGTACACACACAAACGCACCCACCCTTTCTATCAGCTCTGTTGTTACAAGATCCACCTTGAGGCACCCCGCCACACAATAACATCACAGCTCAGACACCTTCTCAACACCTTCAATATGGGTAACAATCCATCTCAGCCAACTGGTCATTACCAAGCTGGACCCCAATATCAAGCTCCTCCAACACACTTCAACCGTGGGTACACCATGAGGGAGACTCAGCATTTCAGAGGCGGGTATTCTCTTCGAGATCCCCCCAAGAAGAAGAAGATGGGACTTGTTGGTGTCCCAGAGTACTCTCCTCCCACCCATTCTCGCTACAGCCAAGGCTCTGACCTGGGCGTAGCAGCTGCACGAGCTGCGTTCTCCCACGCTCCTCAAACCTTCCCGCAGCCTTCCAGCTCGGCTGTACCGATAGCTTGGACGCCGCCTCCATCGAAGAAACAGTTCAAACATGGCCAATCGCTGAGGGACACTCCCAATGTCTCCTTCACCTACCCCGAGCCTTCCAGTGCGGCTGCACCAACACCGTGGACGCCACCCCAGTCAAAGAAGCATTTCAAACACGGCCACTCGCTGAGGAACACTCCAAATGCTTCCTTCGCCAGCCCCGAGCCTTCTCACTTTGGCAACAGAGCAGCTCCACAACAAACCTTCTCACAGCCTGCCCATAAACCTTTCTCTCATGGGTATTCTCTAAGAGAGCCTGCCAAGAAAGCGAACCATAGACGCTCTAAGAAGTCGTTCTGGTAGTGATTATCGCCAAGACAGGCTCTCTGAGCCAGCCAAGTTGGCCATCTCGATTTGTGTTTGAGAATTGACGCAAACTTGCTCATGGGGGAAAGCTTACTTGGCTATTCCATACCATCGTTTATTTAAATAGTCAGCTACGCAACACTTGCCCAGCAGTAGGCGGAGCAACGAATCACGAGCTGTGTCGACAAGGATTGACTTGGATGACACCCTCGGTGTGCAATATTGTCTTGAAATTGGAGTTTCTATATGGTATATTGTCTTGGTATCGAATTGCATTTACGTTAGAAGTTTATTTCAGCAGAAAGGTTTTCGCATTAACTGCAAAGTTTAGACTGAATTGTTTACTCAGCTTGAATCAAATAAAAGTCTCTTGGCACTACCGCATTCTCTCTTAGACATCTGACTGCCTGGAGTGACTGTCGTAAACTGGCCTGTCCCATCTAGCGACACTGTGGACAAATACATGTTTCTGTCAATTACGTAGGCACAGACCTCAACTTAGTACACATACAAGACGGGAATGAAGAAAGGGTCTAGTATAACCGCCTATCTATCAAGGACTACCAATTTGAGTTGGAGAGGAAATAAATATACATTAATGATGCTACAGACAGAGTTAATAACCAATACCACCCGCCTTGTCCAACGTCTCCTTGCACATGCGTAGAAATACAGCTCCTAACTCTTTTCGGTGCAGAGGAATAAGGCTGAAGAATAGAGAGGCCGTGACGCGGAACAATGTCTTGCGATGTAGCCTCACAGAATAGTTATTCTTGAGGAAGTCAAAGAACTGTTCCTGCAGCTCATTCAACAGCTCAGTATCCGCCTCATCCAACAACGGCTTATCATCCTCCAGCGCCCCTGTAAGGTCATAGTTATTGGCACTCATGAAGAGAATGTAGTCGTACCCGCAAAGCGACTGTAACACCTTTCCGAGATCATAGTTGATGTCGCCCTCGGGAGTAAGGTAATTCTCCAGCTGACACCGCACATCGATGAAGCTAACGGTTCTCTCGTCATCTGAAATGATGGCGTTGCTGAACACGGGATCACCGTGGATGACATTGGCGTGGACGCCCTTCTCCTCAGCCTCATAAGTGTCGAGGAACTCATCCAGACGCGCAAACAACGAAGCAGCTAGTGGACCCAGCGCGTCGTAGCGATCACGATGCTGGTAGTATCGGCTGCGCAGTTTGGTGCCGTAGTTGGCGTAGATGTTGATGGGGTGATCGCCAGGCGCCTTTGGTGCAAACTTGGCATCCAGCGCTTCGGGGACGTCCAGGACAGGCTGTGAAGTGGTATTTGGTGCAGTGTGAATGGTGTGCAGGGTCTCGAGGAATTTGGTAAGCCGACCTTTGGTGATGGAGCGGCCGACGAGAAGATGGGAGAATGTGCGCCCGCGACGGTTCTCCATTGTGATGCTGTAGGTTGAAGTGGCAGGGATGTAATCCACGCTATAAACAGAGGGGAAGATGCGAGACAGTGTAGGCGGCATGTGAGCGTAAAAGTACAGCTCACCGAGAATAGCCTCAGATTTGCTCGACTTGATGACCTTGTCTCTGATGATCTGCACAGTGTTGAAGTCGCGCGCAGCAATCATACCAGCCTTCTTGACATCCTCGGCAGAACTTCTACGGACTTGGCCGAGACGAGGTGTGACTTCAGGCTCGTCGAGGATCCAGCCGAGTTCGCGTGCGGTGTCAAGATTGGCGTTGACGGCCAGGTCGTCGACGTACACGTCGGCGTAGGGCTTGCCGAAGTTGATCTCGTGGTAGGGAATCTCGTAGTCTGAGAGCTGCTTGAAGGTGACGAGGCCGACGTCGGCAAGGACTCTGCCGGGGTTGCCGGAGTGAGTCTTCATTCTGCGAGCTGTTTGCTGTGGGGATGTTAGTATGCGACCTGTAATATAAGGCTATTTTACTTACGATGATGATGTAGTGGCCAGCCTTGTACAGTTGCTGCACGAGACGAATATTCTTGGAGATGGGCGGGCATGTCGAGTAATCCCCCGAGACAGCGGGGACTCCCACGAGGGTCATGTCCAAGTCGAAGCAGAACCTGCGCTTCTTCAAAGTGGCGGGCATGCTATGGTTGTCTTTCTTGAGAGCAGCGAGGAGCTCCTGCAGCTGCTCTGGGGTGCCAACGACAGCAAAGTCCTTCTTCATGAGAGGCAAGCCGATGAAGGGAACACCGCTCTGGACCATCATGGAGATTACTTGTGAGGTGTAGTACTCGCCGACTTCAGCGCCGTCGGGATGTTTCATGTCGAGGTTCTCGGCAGCCCAGGTCTTCAGGTCGGCGGCGGAGGGGAAGACGTAAGCTCCTGTGTTGGCCTTGTTGCTGATGGCTTTCTTCTCTTGGATGTCGACGATTCGCTCGGCACCGGGCCTGGCAATTGTAGTTAGAATCGGGAGGTAAGTTGAGAATTGGACGGGAGACTTACGATTCGTTTTCTGTCTGGATGTAAGAGAAGATGGGCTTGTCGCCGTGGTCGATGAAGTAGAAGCAGCCGCCGTGACCGCTGGGTAGCTTGCGCACAGATGACAAGATGTCATTCCAATAAATCGTGTCGCAATCAAGAGATACTGTTCGGTGTTGCAAGTGCTCCTTGGTCATGCTCTGAGTGACCATGTATAGCTAAGGCGGGGGAGGCAGGTTAGGCCATGATCATCTGGGCGAAAGTGATGATTGGCGATGTACTTACAGTCTCACTAGCACCCTTCGTTTGATGCCTCAACAACAAGAGCTTCATGTTGACCTTTGGAAAGTTCTTGCTGACAAGCTGACCGATTCTGAACTCATGGTCAATCTGCTCATTGACGGCAATCCATAGAGTGTCTTTGGGGCGGAGGCTGAGATTCTCGATCAACCATAGGAGCATCGGCTGCCCAACAATGTTGATGAGAGGCTTTGGGAAACGGTATCCTTCCTTGGCGAAGCGAGAGCCGATACCGCCAATAGGGATGATGACATTGACAGGCTCATAATCATCTGTGTGGCCATTGATGCCATTGGTAACAGCGTTATCATGAATGTGAGGCATGATGAAAGATGTCAAATTCTCACTGAGCTTAGACAATGAGGGGACCGATCGGAACAAATCTCGTGGTGGTCAATCTCTTTAAATTATCCTTCACCAAGGATGTCTTTGCACGGGAGTACCGTAATTCGCTCTGGCCATTCCAGACAGGAACTCCCTCCCCCAAACGTACTCGGAGATGTTCGAGAGGCACGCCACTCGCTCCAGACTCACCCAGAACGGGTCACAGAACCCTGTGGCCATAGCTCTCGACCGAAACCGGGTTCGGCGTGCGCCAGAAAACGTTCTCGACGGGATGCACAAGGTTTGGCGTTAGTTCCATCACAGAAGCGGAAACCTAGCCAAGGAATGTTGAGTCGATCGTAGGGGAAATGATGGACGGGTAGGTATCGCGATGGAAGGCGTTCCGGGCCCCTGTTTAGCGAATGGAAAGTAGAGTAAACGGTCTGGATTCTCGATAGCTTCCGTGGCAATCTCGTATCCGTCAGGCAGGTTTGTTGGAGTTTTGGACTGGAATGCTGATCGCTGCATTGAGACTAGGGTGATGATGATGGTAGCTGCTGTAGAAGTGCTGAGACAGTCGCATAGCACTGATTCATATGGAAAATATCGCCAAGCGACGACAGTGCAATCATGTAGTGGTCGTAGCTCCCAAGAATTGTTTGGAGCTATATGCATTGATGAATGATTGTGCTGGTACAGCAATTGATCTTACTGAATCGCCCTCTCACTTGAAGCTTTCCACGATGTCCGTATTAGGCCTGATCACTGAAGCGGCGCGCCACAAAGGTACACTAACATAACTAATCTAACTAACAAAGCTTGCACCAGTCAAGATAAATGGGATGGGAATGAGGGAATGATCCAGACACGACATACCGCAATCTGGATCTCTCCCAAATTATCTGAATGCAGATCCCAACACACAATCCCCTTGTTCAGACGCGCATCTCCCTCTGGACCCTTGGCCGCAAACAAGGGAAACAAGCTTTCAGTCCGGGTTCCGGCAACGCAACCCATTTCTCGGTGACACCTTTCAGCCCTAAAGCATGGACCCTCTAGAATCCCGTTTGGAACGCCCACTACCGAATACAGCATGCCTCAGGGCCCCTGCTCCTGGTTAGCGGCCAAGCGCCATTCGCTAGATCGTAAGTGTGAGGAATGTGGCGTCTTGTTGAGTTATGTGAACGGGCCGCGAGGTGATATCTGTGGCGTGGTTCTCGATGCAGGAACAGCTTGAAGCTTCGTATCGTTACGGTTGCAGTACTCTCAGAAGTAATACTAAACTTCACCACGCACTCCATTTTCCCCCTCTTTCTCCCAATCTTTCTTCCTGAGTAGACGGCGCAGAAACACAATCATGTCTACAACACGGTTTCTACGCAAGCTATCGCTGCGCAACAGCAGCCCCCAACGAGCCGCGTACATCGCGGCGCTGGGCCTCATCGGTATCCAAGTCAGCATCGGCGTTATCATGAAGACAGCGCAAAGCGGCGGTTCATATGCCTTTTCACCATCAGGCTCCATCACCATCTCCGAGTTTCTCAAATTGATCCTCTCTTCGATATTCTTCTACCGCGAGTGTAAGGCCAGAGCGCAGACGGGCGTTGGGCCCTCAACGCGCGGCTCGGATACGGCGTATGCGTCACTGGCGGAAGATCATCGCGACTTGGAGATTCAGGATAAGGATGGGGATGCGTCGTCGCTTACTGCGCTGGACTCGGAGGATGAGGGGTCGAGGGATTCCGGGCATTCTTCGGTGCCGGTGCCTTTTGGGCTGCGGACGTTTTGGGGGTATGTTCGTGGTGAGGTGAGGGGTGACGTGCGATTCGGGTTCTACAACCTGGCACTCATTTACATTCTTATCAACAACTCGGTTAGTAATTCCTCTCGACGTGTACCTTGCTCTTTGAGCTAATGATGACGATGAAACAGCTGTTTCTGAGTTATAAGATGGCAGACCCAGGCACGATCCAACTGACAAAGAGCGGCGTCACGCTCATCACAGCCTTGGTCATGATTGCGACTCTCAATCAGCAGGTGTCCAAAACACAATGGATGGCAATCACTATGCAGGTATGAATCATAGAATGACTCCCGTCATTGAGTGAAAAGTAACTGACAAGCGACACCCTACAGCTCAGCGGCCTCATCGTCACACAATACCAGCCTGGCAAAGGCGCACTCTATCCGCTCGATACATACGCTCTGCTCCTCTTCCAAGTATTTCTCAGCGCTTCGTCCGGTGTCTACAACCAAGTTCTCCTCAAGGCCGACGATAGCAGTTTACACGCCAATAACATGATATTGTACGCCTCCGGCACAATCGTCAACTTTGTCTGCCATATCAGCATCAAGTGCGTAAGCTCCAACGAGCCGCATTTCTTCCAGGGCTACGGAAGCATTCATTCGATCCTGGTCATCATGAGCAATGTCTTTATTGGCCTTGCGATTACCGCTGTGTACAAGTGTAAGTCCAGGCTCCTCTGTCCACCTGCAATAGCGAGCTAACCAAAGTTCCTCTTCTCTAGATGCCGACGCCCTCGTCAAATGCTTCGCGACCGCCTTCTCCACCGGAATACTGCTCTACTTGGCACCTCTCATCTCAGATACATCCCTCAGCTTTCTTGTTGTTCCTGGGACACTTATCATCTTTATCGCTACCTGGCTCTACATGGAGAACCCCGCTCCAAAGCCCACCACCACCACCAAGTCTGATTCCGATCCCAAGACTGGCTTCTTTGCCAAACTTGGCGCCGTTGTTCAAAATAAAAGGGTGCTATTCATCTTTTCTAACACTCTCGTCACGGTCATGGCTGTGATGGCCCTGGCCATGTACCAGGTGTCCATGCCAACCAAGTCCATAGAGACTGCACCTATTGACACAAGCACGGTGGCAGTGGCAGCCACACAAGAAAGCGATGCTCCAAAGATCGTCACATCACCTTTCAAAAATACCATGGCCTTCATCAGATGGAACTCTGTTCATCCCGAACGCATTCCAACCTTGATGAAGTACAAGCCCTTCTTCCGCGACATTCACATCTCGATGCCTGATATGATGAAGCCCGAAGGACTCAAACCAGAGTTTCAAAACATCACTCATGACCAGAGCACGCTCACTTTTCACATCTACCAGCAGGTGGCCGATACAATGCAATTGATTCTCGACCAGGAACCCGAGATTGACGGCCTCATGTACTATCACTTTGACGCCTGGCTCGACCCTCTGGCCTGGAGCGACATGGACCGCAACAAGATCTACTTCCCCATGACCTGGCCCGAGATGAAACCTGTAGGGCCCCAGTTCTCGTGCATGAACGACACCAAGGGCTACGACTGGGGTGGTTGGGGCGGACCGCACTACCATCTCAAAGCCCAGCTCGCAAGCGCTCACCTGGACCACTTGGACCTAGGCTTCAAGATCGACATCAACGAGTTCTGCGTCGGCTGGAGCGACATCTACTTCATCCCCCGCAAGTTCTTCAAGGACTATATCATCGCCGCACCCATCTTCAAGTCCTTTGACGTCTTCCACGAGGTTGGCATCCCTACCATGCTGCACATCATCGAGCAGAGCCATCGCGCGTCGCCCTACCTGCCTGCCATGGAGTTGTTCTCAGACTGCTGGGGCTATTGCTGCAAGGATAACCCTTCCATCATAGACGTCACAACGTATCGGTGCGGGCACCGACTCGATTACCGTAATGAAGAGGTCACGGGGGCATTTTACCAGAAGCTCGATGCAGAGGCAACATATCTAGGACAGCCTGTGAATGGGTCGCATATGGCGAATCTTACAGAGATGTTTCCACCAATAAGAGAGGAAGATAAAGCGAAATTGCCGTCGACGAGGAGGAAAAGGTAGTTAGCCAATAGATAGTTAGATGAGACTGCACTGTTCAAAATGCGATAGCCAATGAAATTTGTTACTATAAGATATACCTTGGTTCTAAGCACGTGGAAGCTTTCGATGTAGAGGCACAAAGTTGAACTGTCAAACTAGAGTTAAGCTTCTCATCACATAGACACATCAGTGCTGAATCCTAAACTGAAAATTGTGTCTTAGGAGGACGAAGCAGCGCTGAAAATAATTTTTATCTATCTTTACCAGGACCAAAACGCTTGCTTTCTTTTCACGGGAGTTGAAATCTTAGATGTAGGTTCACAGTGATGCGTGTCCTTTTTCTCCGACTGGACTCTTTCATGAGGTCTTAAATCATTGTAGTTTATGTCGAGAGGGGAAATGATCTTGATGAAGAGATGTTCCCCTCATGAGAAATTCCACGCGGCCAAGACGAAGATCCCCTCAGCCCCAAAACCGCTGCTCTAATCAGCTATTGGGGAATCTCGACTTGGCTGTCGGGACGTCCTCATTCACCATTTAAAGCCGGATCCTCGAGCCATTTGTCGGTGATACCCTTTAGAAAGAAGGGACTTTATAGTTCTATGGAACTCTTTTTCGCCGTGCTTCTACTAATCCCCGTGTGATTTTACTTTGACTTCCATTTTTACTTCTTCTTCACTACAAATAATTAAGAATAATCCACTCAAGGTTATCAACTCACACTTCTGTAACATTACTTTTCTTAAAAAGAACTTCTTTCAGGATCGCAACGATAAACTACAGTGGTGCGTGCCTCTACATATCAGGCACCGATAAAATTACCAATGGATCTTGAGAAACATATCACTCCGAACCCCCAAAAGACTCTCAAGATGTGTTACGGTTCCCCAAAAGTCTCCGTGGATCCACCCCCCTCCATGCCGCACATTCGAGTGGCCAAGAGTGCCCCAGGCATCTCGGGTCCTCAGTGGAAAGAGTGGGACAGATTCGTCAACCCCCGAGAGAAGAATAGGCAATGGGGCCCGGCTTATACTGCGCAAATGAAGGGTTACGGATGGAGGATTAAGAAAACAGGCACGAAACGTGGCTCGTTTGTGTACAAGTGTAAGGTGCCCTCTCAGTAAGCCTGGGGCCTACCTTGTCACTCAATAGGTCTTGATTAGTGAGCAGCTTTTGCTGTTTTTATGGGTGGTATCTTGTGTCTTTGACGAGGTGGATGTTGGACGGGGTAATGAACCTGGGATGTTGTTCTTTGATGTCCAAGTCACTATTTGTCTATATCTACCCTATTCGTGGTCTGCTCGTAGAGGAAGCAGTCACCAAATCACAAGCTCATTTACATTCTAACAACTACATTCGCATTATGGAGGTGTCTCCATCCTCAAGAGGTATCATGGCAGGATATTTCCCTTTAATGCTATCAATCATTGAGCAGGACCGCGAAATACCAACGGACCTGCTTGGCATAATTTGTCAAATTTAATGCTTCACTCCTACTGCATTCATTTTATTCACGCTGGTAATGACCCACTGGGAGCCGAGTTGCTGATGTCAAGGTATGATAATGTGTGGGTAAACCAACAGTTATAAGCTTTGATGGGAGTGGAAGCCTTCTCTGCTGGACCAATAACACACCGACACTGCTGAAAAGCCCTACCCGGGAGCAAACTGTAATGGAGACAAAACCTCCCAAGCTCACGAGTTATTACACGTCTGGCATGTTCAATACCTCCCATTATCCTACTGTCTATGCCTAAACATACCGATCTTGTACCTCAGAAAGCCACTATGGATACTCCTTGCCCACGGTAGACGAATTCCCACAACACGACATCCTTACAATTTCGTACTACGAATATTCTATGTTTACGGAATCTCCGTATCTTGCCATGTCTTCTATGATAGACTCGGACCAATATCGTGAAGAATTTTCGAGCTATGATTCCAGGTATCCGAAAACGACTTCGCCGCCATGGATCTCCTCATCGAGAGAGATGAAAACCTTGATTAGAAAAGAGCTCCAGTACATGTTCTCTGAGCAAATAACTTTATACCTGCACTCGGAGAATGAATGCGCCGTCGGATGGTGTGCGACTTCGAACCTTCCTGTCGCTAGACTTCATCAACAGGCACAGGTCAAGATTAATCGAGATGAAACGTTCGAATTCTTGAATAAAGAGATTGCGGTATATATCAATGTAGATACTGTTGTGGACATGGACTTGGGCTATCTGGGTCGATACTTGTGCCAAGCATGGCTGCACTTGCACAACGGACGTCCTCCATTCCAACGCGGAGGATTCTTTGCGAAGCCGCTTCGAATTTCTAAGCAACTCGCTGAATCCTTAGATAAGCTATCATAATTCCATGGAGACCTGACGCGTACACTCTCTGTGCATCTTGATGGCCTTGTACACTTCGAACAAGGCAGCGATTACTCAACGATTGCTCTACAGGCAGTCAACCCATCCATCCAATCTTTCAAGGACCATGGTTATCTAATGCGACCGCTCTTTCGTGCAATCTGTATGATCGTGGACGACCAGAGCTTAGCAAGCTACACTAAGACCCCTCATGTGCCAGAACGGGGAATGAAGATTGGATGGTCCTTCGTAGCCAGTTTCGCGCCAACCAAGTCTCAGGCCTTTTTTTTTTTACTCGTCAGGACAGGGGACGATTCGCACCTCTCGTCTCCGATTACCTTTTTGCCCCTCTTCGATGCTAGTCTAGGGCTCAACGTCAATCGTGAGGATTACCATCGCGAAGAGGAACCAAAGATCGTACGGGTTAAGTTAGATGATGCCATTTGGGGATCTTCTTATAACGGATGCAACAAGAAGAATAATGACTTGACTGAGAATCTGAGACATGAACAGGATATGCACTGTCAAGCTTGGGTCTGAAAGGTTGTGGAGGACACCCAGGAAGTCGGGATTGATCCTAATGGTTATTCTTGGCAAGCCATTCGGCGCGCTTAGAAAGGATTGATAATGAAGCTTTTGACGAAGATCAAGTAAATCTGTACTGGGAGACGATATTTTAGCGGAAGTGCGTTGGTTGATGATGGATTAGGATGGATTATCAGGACCAGCTTCTGGGAGGAACAAATTATTTGCGCCCACGTATGTTGACATCGAAGAAGAGTAGAGATTGAACCAACTTTAGGGTTGTTTAGGCAGGTTTAGTGGGTTCTATGACTAGATACTCATCTCTTAGGGTGGCCGGCCGGTTGCTCGCTGTGCCGTTGTCGCGTGACGATCGCGACTTGGTGATACCGTAAATGCACCAAATTCAGCCGAGGCTAAAATTTACCGCCGCAATTTACCCATGGCAAATAGCAGCAACTCGTTTACGAAGGGAAGTGGTTACAAGAAGCCCATCTATGCCTTTTACTATTTAAATATGTCAATTCATAGTTTCTATTATTTGTCTGCAAGATTTATTACACCACTTTAACAATTCCCATCCAGCCTTAGTACCTCCAGATCTTCACCATGATTTTCACCTCCAGATATAATATTCCCATTCCTGAGGTCGACCTCCTCACTTACATATTCGGTATGCGCCTGCTCCCTGCGTTTCAGACTTATTGATTGCTCACCCTGTCAAGATTCATGGTCGGAGGAGTCACAACGAGCCTCGTCAGATACGCCTATATATGTTGAAGCTCATGACCCGACCCAACAACTTAACAAAGCACAGCTCCAGCATATGGTCAAGTCCATAGCTGCTGGGTTGCGACATACGTTTAACATACGAGACGGCGATGTTGTCTTGGGCTTTTGCGAGAACTCGGTCAGCAGTTTCGCTCATCGCATCTTTCCCTTCGCTAATCGATACAGATCCTCTACCCAGCAGTAATCCTTGCCTCAATTGCCGCTGGGGGCGTCTTCACTGGCGCTAATCCAACATACACATACTCTGGTAGGTCGTGACCAGTCACTGGGTTATCCTGGTGTATGGCAATCCAGCATTGGCTAAAAATTACAGAACTGGTCAATCAACTCACCGTCTCGGGCGCCAAATGCATCGTCACCGACAGCCACCGCCTTCAGATGGCAAAGAAAGCCGCAAAGGCTGCAGGTTTACCACCCAATTCGTTAGTCCTTATCGACTCCAAGGACAGTAGCTCAGTCAATGGCGTGTCATCCTTCCAAAGCCTGTTATGCCACGGGACTTACTCTTGGGAGAGGGTTTCAGACCCCAAAGTGCTTGCAGATAAGTATGATGCCAAAGAAGCTTCTTCACAGTCCACGAATGCTGACATATCTCTTAGACCAGCCGTTCTCAACTTCAGCAGTGGCACGACCGGTCTCCCGAAAGCTTGTGAGATCACCCATCGCAACATGGTCGCCAACGCGGAGCAGAATCTGCATCTTGACCGCGTGGCAAGGAAGCGAAAGAATGACCCAACCTTTGCAGCCAACGACGTCCATTTAGCTTTTCTCCCATTTTATCATGCTAGTAGGTCACTCTACTTACTTGTCGCTCGTGATATTAGCTAACCAATGAACTCAGTGGGACTTGTTACCTTCTGTATCATGAATGTGAAGCGAGGTTGTACCACCGTTGTAATGCCAAAGTTCGACCTGAAGTCGTTTCTCAGCACGATCCAGGACTTTAAAGTAACTTCCCTAGTCCTAGCGCCCCCAGTGGCATCTATGCTCGTCAAGAGTCCTCTTGTTTCTCAGCACGACCTTTCGAGTGTCAAATTCCTTGTCTGTGGAGCAGCACCACTTCAGGCCGATGTAGAAAAGCGACTCGAGGCACTCTTCAGCAAGACAGGCGCCCGCAGTCGACAAGGCTGGGGTATGAGTGAGGCTACCATGTCGATTTCGATCTTTGGACCTGATGAGTTTGATCCCTCTCATGGAAGTGTTGGATACCTGGTCGCCAACATGCAGCTTCAAGTCATTGATGAGAATGGCAAGGCTCTTGGCTACGATGAAGAAGGAGAGGCTATACTTGCCGGACCCAATGTGTTCAAGGGTTACTACAAGAACCCTGCTGCCACTAAGGAAGCTTTCACTGATGATGGCTGGCTCAAGACTGGGGACATCATCAAGATCGATAAGACGGGGCTGGTTACTATCGTCGATCGCAAAAAGGTCTGTATCGGCAGGAACTCGCTCATGACGCGCGCTAACTGTGAATACCAGGAACTCATCAAGGTCAAGGGATTCCAGGTCGCACCATCAGAACTGGAAGGCCATCTTCTAGAGCACGACAGTGTCCTAGACTGCGCCGTTATCCGTGTTCTACGGTATGAGTACATTACTAGCCCAGCCTGAGACTTTACTGACAGCCACGACTACAGTGACGGACAGGAACATGCCCAAGCGCACATCGTCCGGAAGAATCCTCATGCGACCGCCGAGTCCATCCTCTCATCCATGGAGAAGCGCCTATCGCCCATCAAACGAATCACAGGCGGTGTTGTCTTCACCGATGTCATTCCAAAATCACCGTCTGGCAAGATTCTTCGACGATTGATCAAGGATGGCTTCGCTAGCAAGGACCCTAGTCCTCGTCTATGAGCAATTGGCGGTTGGAACTTGTCCTGATTAGGAGATTTTCGGTGGAAATTTCACCCTCGGTAGAAATTTTGAGCCGGCGGGGCATGGTTGGTTTCTAGCGATTGGTCTGCAGTTGGAGCGTGACATTAACTGCAGCTCGCCAAGATTGAGTGTTGTACTGATCAGCAATTCGAACCTTTTATTTCACGACAGTCCGAAGATTCCGGTGGTGCAGTGTATTTTAGAGCTAGTGATATTCGGCCTGCTTTTACTGGTCCAGGAAGGCATTTCCTGCATCAAGAATTGATGATTTCATACGATCAAGGGAACGCTTTGGCTTCATCGAGTTAGAGCAACGCATTGATGTTCAAATATACTTTGCGTTCTTACAGCCTGTTCAACTTCCCCAGATTTGACCCCGCGAAATGCTACCCCGCGTTTAAACTCTCCTACCTTACTACCTAGCTAGGTCCTTTTTTCTGCATCGTCCAGTTGGACCTCCATCATCACGTCTCACCAGAACACATTACCAGTTGTAACTCAATCATGCAGGAATCAGAAACCCCAAAATCAGCACCTACGCGTACACGGGCCTCCAAAGCTTGTATGAACTGTCGCATGAGAAAAGTCCGCTGTGATGTTGTCCGAAACCCACAAAGATGTACAAACTGCGCGCTTGACGATGCTGAATGCACCGTCATAGCGCGGAGGGCCAAATAGTAAGTTATTTGTTGTAGTAGTATGGTAAATTGTTGACAGGAAAAGCCGCAAGAGATCACCACTCTTAACCGAGAAGTCAAAACCCATTGTGTTCCGAAATAGCTTCCAACAGCAACAAGAAAGCAAAGACGCTGCAGTCCCAGGTCCCATGTCTCCGTATCATTTGGATCAAGCGTCCTTGCTCTTTGAAAATCCGCTAGACCAAAGTCCTGAGAGCCCATCGACGTGCTTCGAGAACATTGAAAACTTAATAACAACGGTGCACACTGAGAAAGGGGAACAGCAGCCGAGAATTCCAGGCCAAGTACATCATGACCCTGAACCCTGTGGAGCGCCAGGCACCACAATATCACGTCAGAGTGCAGGGCCCAACACCAGATCACATATTACATACTCCTATTATCCATTCCTTACCCTCGACATGTCTGGCCTGGAGCCTGATGATGTTCACTATCTGGAGTTTCGGAGATGTCTGAGCGTTCCTACTCCAGACGCCCTGGATGACTTCATTAGAGAGTATTTTCTCCACGTGCATCCAGGTCTTCCTCTGTTGGACGAGGCCCAGTTTTGGGCTGTTTACTCTGGTGACAAGGTGCCAGATGGAGGACCAACGATTTCACTATTCTTACTCCAGGCGATGCTATTCACTTCATGTAGCGCAAGTGATCTCGAGACGCGTTAGTCATCATCGTAGCTGACTGTTATTAGTTCGTCCCTTTCTCGACGTTGAAGTCTCTTGGGTTCACCTCTAGGCGCAATGCAAGAGAAAATTACTATCGTCGAGCCAAGGTAAGTGTATTGTCTCGGGGTCTCAACCTCAAGGCTGATATCTCTATAGCTTCTACTAGACATTTGTTCTGGCAGCGACCTCGTATCTAATGCACAAGGAGCATTACTGCTGACTTACTACGCGACCATGCGAGACCGAGCGCGTACAAACTCCATATTGCTTGCAACAGCTATTCAGTATGCGCAGGGTGCAGAAGCTGACCAGTTTTACAAAAGGTCCGATCAAGACTCGGATATGACCAATAGACTGAAACGGCTTTGGTGGTGTTGCATAGTGCGAGATCGGATCTTGCCCCTCGGTGTACGGAGACAGTTGCATATTACTTCGATAAACCCAGCTCTGGATCACTTGACGGAACGAGACTTTGCGAAAGAGATTCATGGCTCGCAGGTTTACTCATCACAAACCAAACGGAGTCTAGTCCAATTATTCATCAGTCTCTGTGAACTGGCAATTCCATTCACCAGTGTGGTTCAGACGGTCTATGGGATGGGGCAGTCCGCTGTAGATACTATAACCCCCATGATCGAAAATCAGGAACAGATAAAAGAATCCATCAGATTCTGTGAGGCCAGCTTGGATGCCTGGTTCGACAAAGCGACCATCAAGTTCCCTACCCCGGCTGGGATTACAAGTACTGAGAAGTCGCTCGTTTTGTACACAAATTTGATGTACATATACTATTAGTAAGTTACCACTCCAGCCGTGTGTTTTTTACTAACCATGTCCTTCTTTTAAGCTCCGCCCGCGTCGCACTATATCAATACGAGGCGTTTGTCGTGAGTCTTGCCTCGCCAGGACCCGGTATGGACGACAAGTTGCATCAGACGCGGCTCCAGCTAGAAGATGCTACACTAGGAATCACAGATAACCTCAAGGAGCTAGTTCAACTCAAAGTCGCCAAATTCCTTCCAATTAGCATGTAAGTCCAGCACTTTCCTCACCGTCAGCCGGGCTGACACTTATCAGCATCGCGTACGCAGCACTGCCACTGGTGTTGCATATCCTGGATGTCAAACTTGCAAAATTACCGTCGCAGACAGCCCGGAAACAAGGTAGACTTAACATCTACATGGAGACCATGAAGGGACTGGAGAACCTTTATGATGGTGTTGACGACGTCTGGACTTTCATCCGTGCTGCTATTGACTCTGCCACCTCTGGGACCTTAGAGTCTTGTTCACCAAGGACTGATTCGGTCCCTAGCAGTGCAATTTGCTCTAAGCCATCCACTTCAATCCAAGGAGTTGACGACTGGGGCAAGTTCTTATTACAGGAGCCTATTCTGTACTTCCGCCTCTCGCGGACAATTGACCTCTCGTTGTCGGTTGGGTGTTATGCAGAGGACTCTTCGCTCGGTCTATTACTGGCAACAGCACAGTTCACAAGTCCGAGCCTCATGTTTCTAGATGTTGAAGTTCCTGTTGAAAACCAAACGACTTCGTCGCGAGCAAATTTCATGACGTGGCGAGCGCCTAGGTCATCGATAGCTGCCTTGAACGCCTCGCAGCTAAAGAGGGCCAGCTTGGCACAAACCATGCCGGAAACATCTTGAGATTCAAAGTAGGCTCTTGTAACAGATCAAAGCTTAGCCTTAATAAGGGCCTTATCTTCCAAATTGTGGATATAGTCTTAAGCCTGTTGGCTTGTCGAGTCGCTGCCGATAACAGTTCGATTTACTGTTAACATATTATTTATAGAGTTATGTTATAGTGTGTATATAAAGATATAAAGTTAAGGTTATATCCCTTTATATACCTCTTAATCTCTTCCCTTGCCTTAAGGCTTATAATAAGATTTATTAGTTATTATAAAAGTATATAGGTAAAAGCTTATATTAGGAAAAAAAAAAATATTATATTATTATTTATTATCTGTGTTTATAGCCTAAAGCTTAACCTTATAGGCTGCAGTTATCCTATAGTTAAAAACTAAATGCCTACTTTTACCTGCGATAAGGTATATACGGACAAGACAGGAAGCACGGAGGTTGAAGACGGCTGTGCTAAAAGCTCCGACATGTTTGACAAAATTGGACAGCTGGATCGATATGAGCTTGGGATGGATTCTTTCCAGACACCCCAGTTTCTAGATATGTTTGACTTGGAATTGGAAGAGGTACCAAACACCGCCAAATAGGATAAGGGCCCAATAATCGCTACAGTCACTTAAAACTGATTAGTGTATAAGCGGGGGTGGATTGCGTTCTCGATGGAAATACATGGTAGGCTTTTAAAGAATAAATAAAGGTTCTTAATTATCAACCTCTTTTTTCAGATAATGAGTGAGATTGGGAAAACGGAGGAGTTCGACACAGCCTGGTCCTGAGGTTAAAGCATGCATATAGGCAAAATAAGGCTGCGTCAATCAATAGATGGACCAAATATTACGCCGAGGCTTGAAAGAGTATGCCTTATTGGATAGATGTTGTCCAATGAGCTCAAGACACATTTTCTCGTAAGCGTTCGGAGATGAGGATAGTCTTGGAACTTAAGCTTCTGCCATATGTTCTAATTTCTAAACCTTATATTATTCCTTTGACATGGATCCAGCAAAACCCAGATCCCGCGATGAGTTCCAAGTAGCGCTCATATGTGCACTTCCTCTAGAAGCCAATTCAGTTCTAGCTCTCTTCGATAATCACTAGGATGAGGACGATGGTAGTCCCCGCATCGGAAAAGCCAGAGGTGACCCAAATTCCTACTCGTTAGGTATCATGTCCGGTCACAATGTGGTTTTGGCTCATCCTCCCGGTATAGGGACAATAGCAGCCAGCACTATCGCTGCGTTTTGCAAATTGAGCTTTACAAGTATCCGGTTAGCCTTGGTTATCGGCATCTGCGGAGGCACTCCTTTCAATAACGGTATTCAGATTCATCTCGGCGACGTGATTATCAGTACTGGGATTGTGTCATATGACTTTGGCCGTCGATTCCCGGACGGAGTTGAGATAAAGGATACGTTGCGTGAAGTCCCTGGCCGGCCCAATCTTGAAATCAGAAGTCTCCTTTCGAAATTAGCAACCACAAGACAGACTGGCAGGCTACGAGGCTCAATCCGTGGCAGCGACATGCTGGTAGATACCAACACCGTGACAATCACATACAAGAAGCTTGGATCATACACGACTTTCTCGCAGGCGCCATTCCTGACAACAGACTCGATGGATTGGATGATCGAGTCTTTTTTACAGAACAATGAAGACAGGTAGACAGCACTGGCATTACCGCTGACATATCTTTCAGACGAAGTCCTGGCTCAGTTCCCCCCTACTATCATCTTCCTCTCCACTGTTGACCCACTGCTTGACGAAGGTGTGACATTCGGACATAGGCTCCAGAAAAATGGAGTTGACGCATCTATCATGAAGGCTGAGGGGCAGATTCATGCGTTTTGTGCTGTGAAGGCACTACGGGATGGTCCAACTGCTCGTGCTGTGATCGACTTGGCTGCCTTGAGGTTGAGGAGGATCTGTCCTCAGCGTGATACTCCTGGGTACCCCTAGTTGATAACATCGACATGTAGTGGGAAATAGTTTCTCTGAATAAAGAATTATTTTACCCCAAGCTTCACAACAGTAGAGTTGAGCATTATCATCAGCCCACAAGGTCGTGCTTTTGATCGTGAGGACAACAGAACTCGAAATCAAAATAAAGGCACTGCAAAACATGTATTAATAGGATATATCTTTACATCCTTATTCAACGTTACAACTCAAGGGGAGAGAAATAAAAACTATAAAGATTTCTATTGTTAAAAGTCACAAGCCTTACTGAAATTTATATTACCAAATAGAATCGGTCTTATATAGAAGTTTATAGAGAGATAATAAAATCGACTATACTAGAAAAGTAAATGCAGAACTGCACACTGAAACTTTACTGCATAGGAAGCATGGTAACTAACTGTTACTGGTATTTAGAACAACATTTTAAGAGCTGATAAGAGATTTTTATTAAGTCACGGAAAATCACTCTAAGTATCCACTATGGATAAAGCCGAGCACTCCCAGGTTTTCCCCATTTCCAATCTTAGCCGTCGTTACTATTCAATAAGCTGTTATAATATTTGCAACATCAAACCTATACGTTACTTACAACACTCTTAACACATACACAATCAACAAACTGCCAATCAACTGCCATGGTTAAATCATTGCGCTTCGGGGACTTGGATGTCCCAGTCCCTGGATTTGGTGCTATGGGAATTAGTTTTGCACTCGGCAACGATCTTAACTATGAGCAGGCTGAGCCTGTGCTCCTGGAAGCGCTTAAACAGGGATGTACGTTTTGGGATACTGCTGTACGTCTATGCATCCTACCCAATATCACTGTCAACTGTACATCCTTACCAACTGTATCAGGTTTTATATGGGCCAGGCAAAAATGAGAAACATATCGGCGAATTTGTCAAGAAACACAACTGTCGCGTGGTCTGACTTGAGGTGAATGGGTGAGATCAAAACTCTGTCTTACTTTCCCACATTATTTATCCCCAATACAAACGGCTGGCTGACTTTCAAGTTCAGCGGCAGTTGGTTATCCGGGGAACAAGGTCGGCTGTCGGATTGAACCTCTGATGGTCCTGTGTTCTACTGCTAGACGCACTAGTCTTGGGTCATACTGTACTCGGATCAACCACTAACGGTTGGTTATCTGCGGGCGCACCATCAGCCGCTGTGGCTCTCCCCTCAACAATTGCGGGATAGCGAAGGGGTTTCTGAGAGGTGATCGGTACTGCATTCGACTATCAAGGTGTGTCTTCCACTCTGCCAGGGCGAGAGACCTAATGCGGGGAAATCGCGGACGCTAGCGGACTTACGGCGGATAACGACGTGACTGTGTAGATAACACTAGCGACTCAGAAGTAGATAGTAGTGGGTGGGCGGGTGAGTGAGCTGGCGTTATTTTTCATTAGGTAAATTGTCCTATGTTGTCAACTTGTGATATTCTACTTACTTGATATTACCATTGAAGAAATGATAAGTCCAGATAATGAGATTACATGTCTTGCAATGAAAATCAGGCCCAGACTAGATTTGGTTGCTAACAACATCTGGAATGAACTACTTGTCTTCTTTCTTAAAATTGATATCGCCAAGATCTCAAGCCAGTCTTCTCTCCTCGGGAAGTCCATTCTTCTCTTCATCAGTCAAATTAATATCAAAAATCTCAACCAACGCTTGGATTCTCTCCTCTTCTGTCTTACACTCCCTGATAACCTTGCGTTAGTTGCCAATTGTCTCTCTGATAGTATCCTTGAATAATGTAAGATTTCCGATAATCTCTTCCTTCTCCTCATCTTGGATCATCTTGGTGCAGGTGACATATCTTGTGAAGAAAGAGCGCGGGTTTGTAGAAGTAAACCATGACATGACTTTGTAGTCTTGGGGCAGAAACTCGGTCTTAGTAAAGGCGTAAGTAGGTGTCCAGACTTCTGTTCCGTCCTTAGTAGGCTTAAGGCAGACATCGTAGCACCACAACTCTGTTCCCTTGGTGGGGTTGCTTGCATGGGACTCGGCAATTGGGCGGCGCTGAAGACGGATCTTTCGAGGAGCGATGCTCGTCGTCTCAAAGCCATGTCGTAGGGGAAAAGGAAGGTTGGGACCCATTGAGCCCATTCCTACATCGACAACATACCACTCATCCTCGAAGTGGACGAGGTTGAGCATATGGTTCCAGCCATCGTAAGTGTATGCCTGGTTTTTCCTAACATCTGGATAAGGACTCATGGCACGCGCCACGCGGCCTCCGCAATCGCGAACCTTATAACCAAATGAGCGGAGAGCAGTACCAAGAAAAGTGTTGTTTTCCATACAACGGCCACCACGGCGACGCATGACTATCTTTTCGAAGAGCTCAACAGGATCAAGCGTGATGGTCTTGTGTGCTGAGTAGTGGAGCTCCAGGTTCTCAAATGGTACATTGCATGCGTGGTAACGGATAATGGCCTCGAGGAGAGGCAGACCGTGTTCCTTCGTGTGGGCAAGACTCGAGTCCTTTAGCGCCGCTGAGTTGAGGAATCTCTGAGGAAGCTTGATGACTTTCAGGTAGTCTTGGAGCTGTGCTTGAGAGTATCGTGGAGGGTTATCCACCCAAAGCTGGGTGAGTACTGTTGGCTCGGGGAGATACGACATGATGGGTTAAATTCAAGCGTTTGGTAAATTTGGGTTGAGTAATGTTGAACGTCTGTATATTTAGGCGTATGTATATGTGTATAAGGGTATGATTCTGTGTGTTTAGTACCAATAGCAGACTGACAAGCCTATGAGACAGATTATTATACCTGCAAAAGTCTTGCAATCTAACCCGGACATCCCAGAGCGGTTATCTCCAAATCCGCTATGACAGGATCTAATCATTCAACGCACAGTGACGAAAGGTGGGGGGCGAGTCAGACGGGGAGTTAGGCCGGAGTAGGTCCGTGAGAAAGGATACAGCTTACATCAATTGCCGAGCGACATTTACTAACCTCAAGAGACTAGGCTAAATCCGCTTAAAATTCCACAGGTTTTCCAATGCTAGGCA
This sequence comes from Fusarium marasasianum, assembly GCA_022833035.1. NCBI lineage: Eukaryota > Fungi > Ascomycota > Sordariomycetes > Hypocreales > Nectriaceae > Fusarium > Fusarium marasasianum. The sequence continues at coordinate 239,305 of JAJEQZ010000022.1, forward strand.
TCACATTATCTAGAGGTCGGGGAGAGAGGAGAGATATAGCCTCGGCATTGTGCAGGGAGAGGGCAGTTGAATGACAATCTTAGTCTCTGACTCGTGCCATATCGCTTGCTATACACACTAGACCTGTTGCATGCTTATAGTTCGTGCGGGGTTCCTTCGGGGCGCTTGACAAATAAGCCAATCTAGTTTTTCCCGCTTATCTAATAAACCAGTATGGTTAGATATGGTTAGAATCAGACCAAATAAACTGGATATCTTTGATATGTCTAATGGAGATTAAATTGATAACCCCCGAGAGGTTATCAGTTACATATTATGACCCTCATGCAGGGGGTTCCTTGGAAAATGCTGGAACCTCTGGGAGAAAGGATCAGTCAGAGAAGTCAGAGAATATAATAGCCGAGGTAACATAAGTTTGAACTGTCGCTTGGACCCCTGCCCTGTTAAGCCCGGGGGTCCGGGGAATGTAGGGGAATTTCGGATGACAGTTGCAGAATGTTGGATCAAGTCTTTACCACCGACTGTCCCCCCAATTGAAACGCAATCAATTCTCAAGTGTGTTTCTACACGTCGCGCCAGGTAATGCAGAAGAGGAGAGACACGGATATTTAGTCGGGAGACTATATACTTTTCAGCAGTATTCTAAACGCACCTTTTCTTACATTGCAGAGGTAGGGGTGGCATTACTCTCGCCTTGTTAAGAAACACCATTGAATTAACAGAGTTGATAGGAAAGCCTACTGTTGGAAATAACTTCCATACTATACATAGCGTATCTCAATATAGGATAAAGCGTTAGACAAATGAAAAGGGCTTGAACCGGCAGAAATGGGTGAATTGAGGTGAGGGATGGTATATATTGGATTGAGAAAAATCCCTCTAGAAAGACCCTCTTCTCGTTCCTTAGTTATCTAGTTAGTGTCAGCATTTCATTGATCTTAATGCCGGAGTATCTTGAACCTTGCAACACTTACAATTACCTACCCTAGATGTAAATATCCACTGTCTAGTACTCAGTTGGGTACCTTGGTAGATATGCATCTAAGGTTTGTGGAGGGTGTAGTAAATGTCGCTGTTTGCCTCCTCTCTTTGCTAGCTGTGTCTCTGTCTACTCTGTCCCAGCTGCCCCAGGTGCATTGTACTCATTCCCTTGGATCGCTAGGGGACAGTGATCCTTTGGAATATTGTTTGTCAGTAATCCTGGCTGATCATGTGACTTGTAGCCGGCTCCTAGTTTCTCCGGGGCTTCTCCGACTTTCTTTCACCATAACTTAATCAGCCCATCCTGGTTGCTCAGATCAATTGGATGGCAACTCTTGGGTCATATCTGAGGTATCAAGCGCAAGAAGAACAACTGAAAACGACAGTTACCCATCTGCAAGGCCTAAGGGGCAGAAACTTCTAATGTTATCACCTGATAAACGGCCTGGTACCCAGGGCCCCTCTGCCTCTGCCCATGCTCACGACAGCCAGGTTCCGCGAAAACGACCTGGTTCTTGTGACAACAACCCATCGACAGCCGGCAACCGGGCTGTAAAGAAGCGAGCAGTCAGGGCCTGCGTCTCGTGTCGAGATCGTAAGGTGCGGTGCGACGTTGTCAACGGCGGACCGCCATGCACCAACTGTCGGCTCGACGACGTCGACTGCGTCCTAAAGGCATCGAATCGAGGCAAACACAATCCCGCTAGACATCCGGCTCGCTCGAGTTTGTCGTCGAATGCCACGGCTCCAAGAGCACCCTCACCTTCCGACAATATAAATACGGACGCTGACACAGCCGCACCTGGGCCTGCACCTGGCTCAGCTCCTGCCACCGTCTTCCGCTCTGACCATGGCCATGGCTCTGTAGCCACTGGTCAGCCTCAAGAGCGCCGCGGTGGCCAGTCAGTGGCTCATGGCGACGAAGAAACGATATGCGACGATGACGATGACGAGAACAACAGCTGGCACAACCAACAAGAAGCAGAACAAACACGAATAATACAGGTCCAACCCAATAATGGCATCGTACACGAGACGCATTGCGAACAACAACCACAGCCGCAACCCAGCCAAGGGGCTGCGACACGCTCGACGCCCTCCGCTCAGCCTGCCAACCCACAAACGTCTGACTATCTGGTGGCTCTCGCCTTTCAAGGTAAGAACAACGTATCCAGTCTGATACAAGGAGAGGAAGATATTGCAGTCAAGTTATATCAGATCTAATTTAGGATTTTACGCTCTAGGATGGACTGAACAAGACACTGCAGAGGCCCCCCCTTCTTCATCAAGAATGGACAATGTCAGCGCCTCAGCAAACACGCCTCATGCAAACCAAAACCATTTACCGTTATACATCAGCCCCCATCCTTCTCATCTGGACAACCATGATCTTGAGTTTTTAGCTCGCAAGGACTGCTTTACTATACCCGATAATCAGCTACGAGATGAGCTTATCCGGATCTACGTCTTCGTAGTCTATCCCTTTATGCCTGCCATTGATCTTGCAGACTTTCTTGAACCTATTACAGGATCAAGTGAGGTTGGAACTGTTAGTCTATTATTATTCCAGGCTATCATGTTTGCCAGCGTTACGTTTATTGATATGCAACTACTGCAAAGGTATGGCTTTAAGAACAAGAGAGCAGCCCGACAAGTCTTCTTTAACCGCGTGAAGCTTCTCTATAGTCTAGGTTATGAAGCAGACCGTTTAACTCTGGTACAGTCCCTGCTCCTCATGACATACTGGTATGATTCCGACAGTGACGAGAAACATACATGGTACTGGATGGGCCTCGCTCTTACCACAGCGCACATAGAAGGACTCCACCGCGACCTGGAGGAGCCGCAGCAGATGACCAAGAATGGACGGCTGCGGCGTCGGATATGGTGGTCCTGCGTGATACGAGATCGACTGCTTGGGCTCGGCCTTCGTCGCCCTTCCAGAATCCAGGAAGATGAGTTCAGTGTTGAACGGTTACGACTTGATGATTTTGACATTTCGCTGCCACCGCCACCTGCAGTCGCTCACTTGCTTGCAGCTCCAAGCTACACGGGTAAAGACCCTGTAAATCGTCAGAGAATAGCCAACCTCTGTATAGACCTCAGCCAGCTGTGTTTTGCGATTGGACGGATTCTCCACACCCAGTACACCATTGCCAGTACGCCGGGAGTGGGCTCCAACTACCTGCGAAGGGCGATTGTTCGACCTAGAAGCTTGAAGGAGCAGGCCCACAGCTTTGCAAAGTGCGATGCTGATCTCCAAGAGTGGTTTCAGAGCCTTGCCCCAGAGTCTCGCTATGTCCCTGGAGCTCGAGATGGCGGGGCCGCCGCTGCGCAGGTAGAAAACTCCACGATCAGACTGCATAAGATTCTGCTCTATATGAAATATCTCACGGCGATTGGGGCCTTACATCGGCCCCAGGTCTTCTACAGTGGCTCGGATAGCATCGATCCGGCGCGCAAGGCAGATTCAAGGCGCAAGCTAACTGAGGCCGCCGTGGCCATTACCAAGCTTGCCTTTGATCTACAGTTCAGCGGCCTGATGTGTTATGCGCCGACGAGCAGTGTCCCAGCATTCCTATCGGCGGCTCTAATACACTTGCTAAACATACGTTCCCCAGATGAGGAAACGCGGAACATCAGTATAGGTCGCTTCTGCCAGTGCCTTGATGCATTACACCAACTTCAGAGCATGTATACCGCTGCCGACGAGGCGGTACATATCATCAACAACATGACAGAGAATGCCGGCTTCATTCTTCCTCTGCTTAGTATAGGGAACCCGATGTCGAAGGCAAACGGAATCGCAGCAAGGAACTCGAGGCTGTTCTCAGAGATTGGGCCCAGTCGTGTTACAACAGCATATTCAAGCCCAGCCCCTGGGACAGGAAACCTAGACACCTCGCAAGAAGAAATGATATCTGCACCCATCCCGGGAGCAGGGCCAACGGGCGTTGCTCTTTCTGGGCATCGCTCAAGACAGCCATCAGCAGGCCCAAATATGACCTCGTCTGCTACACCAAACTTGATGAGTATCTGGAGCGCTGCAGGTAATATACACTCCGAGAGGGATATACCACTTCCTGCAGACCTAATGGCTGGTATCCAACTCGATCTAGATGCCTGGTATAATATAGGGGATATTATAGATCCAGCCTTGATGAACTTTGAGACAGGGCTAGACTTTTTAAACTCTTAATTCTTATTAATATATAAAGTAATAGTAAATAAATATAAATATATAAAGGAAATTATAACTTTAAATATAATCTAAATTAAACCTTTAATATATATCTTCTTTATTTATACTTAACTAAATAATACCATCCTCTTTATACTTTGCAATAGCCTCAGCGTCCATACCCATCTCCTCCAAGATCTCAACTGTATGCTGGCCTAGGCAAGGTGGAGCTGTCCGCAGGCCTATCTTGCTATCGCTAAACTTAACAGCAGGCCCAATAACCTTGATTGAACCAGCGCAAGCGGCATCCATCGGCACATCAATAACCATGTCCCTTGCGGCCGTCTGCGGATGGGCAAAGGTGGCCTCCATGTTATTGATTGGGCCAAAGGGGAGGCCTGATAGCTCAAACAACGCAATCCACTCGTCGATAGTCTTAGAGGCAAAGATGGGGCCCAGAAGAGCGGCAAGCTCCTCGCGATGTTGCACGCGTAGGGGGTTAGTAATAAAGCGAGGATCGGTAACTAAGTGCTCCACGCCCAAGAGGCAGCACAGCGCGGCATACTGGCTATCATTAGTGGCACCACATACGAGGTAGCGATCCCTAGTCTTAAAGGCATCGTAGGGCACAATGCTTGGGTGCTGGCAGCCCCAGCGCTCGGCCTCGATGCCTAAGTTGAGCCAGGCAAGGCCGACGTTGGTTAAAAGGCTAAGCTGCGTCTCGAACAGGCTTGCGTTAACTTGCTGGCCTGTGCCATCTCGTACGCGGGCGATAAGGGCTGAGAGGATAGCGCCGTGCAGGAAGAGTCCTGTTGACATATCGACCAGGCCAATGCCAGCGCGCACAGGAGGACCGTTCTTCTCGCCTGTAATATGGAGGAGACCAGCCTCAGCGGCCGCAATAGGATCGTAGCCACCGCGGGTTCGGTAGGGGCCTGTCCGGCCATAGCCTAATTATAACAAGATGGTTAGCGCGGGCTGTTATGGGCAGAGAGAGTCAGTATGTTTCTGTTCTACATACCTGATAAGCTTGCATAGATGATGCGTGGGTTGAGCTCCTTGAGAACGTCATAACCCAGTCCCAGACGCTCCATAGTGCCTGGCTTAAAGTTCTCGACCCTGAGAGACATGAGGTTCTCACGTCAGCTCCTAGTCTAAAGGAGGAGGCAAAGGGATAAGAAAAGAAGACTTACACGACGTCAGCATCCTTGATCAGATCGAGGATAAGCTGTCGGCCCTCGGCCTTTTTGAAGTTGACAGTGATGGAACGCTTGTTTCGGTTTACGGCCGCAAAGTAGTTGGAGATAGGACCGCTGGACTCACTCCAAGAGGCTTTCTCACCGGCCATTATCCAGTGCCGCGTATCATCCTAAGGAGAGAGGCAAGAGAAGAGCGTTAGTTCACGTTGCAGTCATGGAGAGAAGAGGGGTCCCTCTCTCGTATATAATGGTAGAAATGCTAATATACATACCCCTTTCCCAACAGCCTCCACCTTCGTGACCTCGGCACCATAATCAGCGAGGATCTGGGTGCAGAATGGGCCCTGTTAACATGCAATGTCTTGTCGTCAGAAACAATCTCTTATGTTTTTTTTTTCAGATTCATGGAAGGAAGAGAGAGCGTATACTTACCGCCAGAACCCGTGAGAGGTCGATGATTTTTATACCAGTCAGGGCCCCCTGACTTGAGCTAGCTGACCGTGGTGCCGCATTGCTAGAGTTATATCTGTAGTTGATCGCTGCCCTTGTAGCAGATGGTGTTGATGATGGGTTTGCGCGAATATAGCTGCGCAGGAACGAGGGACGTAGGCGCTGGCCTGAAAAGAGTAGCCTCGCCATTTCTAATAGCAGAAGGATGTAAGGATGAAAGTGATAAGCTTTTACACATGCAGCGAGACAGGTATAGACAGCTAGATAATACTAATAAGAAAAGGTAGACTAGGAATAGTATATATGCAGTGAGAAATACTGTATAGCCTGGATTTACTTAGCAATAAATAACATTAGTAGTAGCAATAGTAGTAAGAGGGGGAGAAAATTATTGCATTATAAGATCTAGTCATGATGGATCTATTCCTCCTTCTACTGTCGGGTTAGTTCTCCCATGCTTTCCCCTTGACAATGGTGGCATTTCACTTATGGATGCAACGGGGCTACTTCGGATTCTCTCGGGCTCTCTCCCTCGGCGACCCAACTGCCTCGGGTTAATTTAGGTTCTCTCCCTCGGCAACCCACTTACCTATAGCCCATCAGTCTCAATGCCCAGACACGCAATAGCCCAATGCCGATTCTCGCTTCTTTTATACAGTACAGATACTATTGCCCAGCAAACCCAGTCTTAGCCTAATGAAATTACTTGTAAGAATGCAGTAGTCGACTTGTGTACTCTTCTATGCCCCTTGCTTTCTCTGTGTAACTATGACAGATGCAGAGGCGATTCCTTTGACGAAGGGCCTCGCTGCCCTTCAGACCATACTTCCATTCATTGTCGGCTGCGGCTCAGGCATGGTGGCCACAACATGCGTGCAGCCCATTGACACAATCAAGGTCCGGTTGCAGCTCGCTGACAGGAGCGTGCTCCGGGTCACGACCTGGAGTATTGCCCGTGACTTAATGGCTGAAGGCGGCATCTTGAACATGTATCAGGGTCTCTCCGCCGCGATCATGCGCTCGCTCGTGTATGGGACAATGAGACTGGGTCTGTTTTCGACCTTCGAGAAGGAATTGGCAAGAAGAGCCCGTGAGAGAGGCACGACCTTGTCCTTTGGCGAACGATCGCTCGCTGGCGTTGGAGCTGGCGCACTGTCAGCGGTAGTCGGCAATCCGACAGAGGTCATCCTGATTCGAATGCAGGCCGACGGACTCAAGCCCTTGAGTCAACAAGCGAGGTACTCATCTGCCGTTGATGCCCTGCGACGCATTGCCAGGCACGAGGGCGTCCTTGCGCTCTGGAAAGGCGCAGGCCCAACCCTTATCCGTGCCATGTCCATCAACTTCGGTCAGCTCACCTCCTTTTCGGAGGCTAAGAATCAGCTACAGGAGCACACTAGCCTGTCGCCCCCGGTGCGTACGGCGGTGGCCGCTGGCATCGCTGGCTGCTTGGGCGCCCTCATCAGCCAGCCTTTCGACTTCGTCAAGACTCGTCTGCAGAACCAGGTCAAAACCTCCCCTGCCGTTGGACTTGGCTCTGGGGAGCTCCTGTACAAGGGAACCTTCGACTGCCTTTTCAAGGTCATACGCAAGGAGGGCCTTTTCAGGCTGTATCGGGACATCCTGCCTTACTTCATGAGAATTGGTCCCCATTCGTAAGTGATTTCTACCTTTGAAGGCTTCCAATGATAGTGATTGCTATAATACTAATGCAAGGAAATTAGAATGATCGCGTTGTTTCTTACTGACACAATCATCCGCAAGATTGAGACTAGAAGCTTGTCTACCTAAAGGGTTACACTCAAGGGTAGATTGGGTTGTCTTACTATTGGCACCAAATACAGGAATATACACGAATGGCTTCTCGCTCAAGCATTATTATTTTAATAGCAACTCAAAATTCCATGATACTTAGACTTGGGTTTAGAAGTTAGTCTAGAGTACTAACTAGCACTGTCGATGTAAGTAACACAAAAGCAGCCAAAAGACTATTACTTAGAGAGAGTTAAATAAAAACAATAGTGCAATCTCTAGAGTATACGTTGAGTCTATGAATGTCGTCTCAAATCAAGGGCAGTCTTCTTCTAGCAGGCAGGCATTGCGAGTAGCCCTCAGGTCTGTCTTAGAAATATCGGTGTGTCCTAAAGACAAGTTACACATAAGTAGCATGAGACTGGGACAGAGACAGAGACGCATCCTTCGTAAGACTAGCGGCGCAATTGGCATCTATTTTTCTTTCCCAAGGAAGACTCACTCACATCTTTCGACACTTAAGTCGCCACATGCTACGGTTCGCCACCCTGCACATGGGGCAGAGAAGACCACGATCAGATAAACATTAAACTTATACTGTAACGGGCTGAAGGGCTAGTCTACACTTCAGTCATAGAGTATGCAAATATCAGGGGCATCCAGGCCTCAATTACATTACTCATCAGGTCAACTTCCTCAAATACTGGCCTACAGCAGTGATTGAATAATACAATTTCAGGCTAGGTGAAATCTCAATAGCCGCCAAGCCACTTCAGCTTTGTTTCTCAATAGGTGAAGCTTTGATGGGCGGTGTAACGAGAATATCAGGGAAGCTCAGAAGATCCTTATAGATCTGCAGGGTTGGTAGTTTGACCGCCAATGCATCAAGACCAACTCCAAACAGTGTACCACAGGAGCTTTCTCATTCACGATACCACCCCTTGCAACATTAATGAGAATTGCGTTCAGTTTCATTAAGTTTAGCTGAGGGGTAGAGATTATGTTTCTCGCCGTATTGGTCGATGGGACGTGTATGGATACGACATCCGCTCCCTTCAGCATCTCATCAAAAGAGAGATATGACGGACTTTGTCGCTGAAAAGCTAGAGCATATCTGAATTAGACATCTATCTACTTTATAAGACTTGCACATTAACATTAGATCTCTGGTGATTAACACACTTGTCACTGAGGCCGCAATGATCCCTTGGATGCATAAGGCATGTTGAATTTCAGCAACTAAAGCTTTGGCTGGGAAAGGCATGTCTCATAGCTATACTTCAAAGTTTCCATAGCGTTTAATCTCTCTCTAGATTGTATGTCCAAAACATTGCCAGTCTCACATAATTAACGTCTTTGTGATACACCACTCCCAGAAGCTTGCTTTCCATCAAAGTATTCCAACGGGATCACCCACGTGCTTTAGCCAAGGGGAGGCTGAGATTTAGCATTTAGCGAGTGTAACAGAACAGCGAGCTGTGATTTCCAAGCTTCGCCAAATCCCCCTCGCTATACTTCTCCGAAATCTCTTCGATTGACATCTGGTCTCTCTTCTTATTGACTCTCTTGTGGTAGAAGTCCAAGAAAACAACGGAAATGACGCCTGCGACTGCTGCCGCCATCGAGACTCCGAAGCCCGTAGGATTCCCCGGTGCCTCACTGTCAATGAAGATGTAGCTCGCGAAGATACCACCAATACTTGCGAGCGCTAGGACGTACGCCAACACGACACTGCGCTTAGCAGCTCCAACAGAGTTGTTGCTCGTCCATGTTGAAGTACCGGGATTGATCGGGTACACACCAATATTCAAAAGTATAACAGCAAAGAAGCAAGCACCGATGTGATCCTCAATGTATGGCAACAGAGGCGTGATAATGTAGTAGGAGATAATCACAAGAATCTGAGGGGTCAAAAGGAGATAGCTGCGGCGATGCATCTTATCGCCGAGCATATTGAACCCGGCCGAGCTAATAGCGCCTGCAATGTAGGGCGGAATACTGAGTAGCTGAGCGTTACTCGACGTGTGACCTATGTTCTTAATGATTTGAGGTTGAGAAAACTTTGTGCCGTAGTCAGACTCCTCCTCCGTCAGCCATTTGGGCCGTCTTTCGGCGGTATCAGGAAGTAAAAATGGGGTGATGACACCTATGAGAATAGTGGCTATACCCTCGAGGAGGAAGATCTATCTCCAACCCTCCTGGCCAGCAACACCATCCATCTTGGCAATTGCATAAGCCAGCAAGCCTGAGAAAGCGCCCGAGAGGGCAGAAGCTGTGTAGAACAGAGACAGCCTCGTAGCTAGCTCGTACTTGGTGAGCATCTGTGACAGTGGCCAGAGCTGGGAGACGTGAGATATATGGTGCATTTACTCACAGTTACTGCGCCTGGGAAGAGACCAACCTCAAAGATACCTATAATGAAGCGCACGGACACAATGCCGCCGAAATCCCGGACGACACCGTGGAGTGTCATCATTACATCCCAAAGGACTGGGATGACGCCGATGTTGAGCGAAGGTCTCTGCGGGAAGTATCCCTCGAGGATCCAGTTCGAAGGTACCTCTGTATATTTCACATCAGTATTAGAAAAATGATTCAGGATATCAATAAAGACTTGCCACAAAGAATGTAATTAACAAGAAAGATCGATAAGGTAATCTGGTATTGTTTTGGCGTCAGATTCAAGTCTGCCTTAATGTCTTCAATCTTAGCATTTCTAATATTAGCTCTATTAATATAGGAGAGCACTGCCGCTATGTGAGTAAAACTTCTTTTTATGTATAAAGTGTCACGAATTACTTATAATAAAGAAACATAAGTAAATGGTATAATATAAAGATCCATCTTAAGGAGGACTCTCTTCCTTTTCTTCGCTGGGTACTCGTCGCTGGCATCGTGATAGCCATTGGGCACTGCTTCCTATTGCTGTTTGCCAATAAAACTCGATATTGTCAGCAAGAGCAGGTTTAGTATCTGCTATAATGGTCTAGTAATCCTGTGTTTGGAATAATAAAGAGAAATTCTATTAGTCAGGGGAAGTGTGAGAAACTCTATTGAATCTATGGGCCTGGGGATTTTACATATATAGGGGAATGGCAATCTAGGAATAAAGTCTAGATAGAAGGTTAGATAATAGATATATTTCTTTATTAGCTTATCCGTTAGCTTTGTAGCTATTAAACCCTAAGGAGAACCCCGTTAAACCCATTAGCCGAGGGAATTAGAAATAAGATAAACCTCGGGTAAGTTAGGTAAACTAATTTAATTAATTTACCTAAGGTTTATCTTATTTCTAATCACCTCGGCTTTTAGTTAGCTATTTAACTTTTAAGACTGGTTTAATAAAGCTATATTTATATACTTTAATAATATTTACTATTGCTATAGTAATAACTACATTGATATATAAATATAAGAACTACACCGGAAACATATTGAGATAAGGGTACATTTCCCAGAAAGGTCTTGGAAACGTTTCCAATTCTCCCTACTTATTGCAATTCCTTGCTATCACCTACAATTAAACCGCAACAATGCCTCCCCGTCTTACATCTTCCCTGCGCTTCCCTGTTCTTCGCCGCCTGTATTCCACGGCCGCAGATTCAGGCCCCCTCGTCCGTGTTACGAACCTTTCTGCCCCCGGCTCGGGTCACATTCGCGTCCTCGAGCTCAATCGTCCTTCTGCTCGCAATGCTCTCTCCCGCGGGCTTGTAGCTGCGCTTCGCGCCGAGGTTGATGAAGTCCACAAACAATATACACCTGAGGGCAATGAGACGAAGCACGCTACAGCAACAAGTAACGGACCGACGAGGGCCTTGGTTCTTGCCAGTGCTGTAGACTTGTCCTTTTGCGCCGGCGCAGATCTGAAGGAGCGCAAGACCTTCAGCCAGAAGGAGTAGGTGTCTACCTCAGTGCATCACAGAAGCCACTTAATTAACTAATTGGCCTAAAATAGAACCGCCGAATTCCTGTCGAACGTCCGCAGCACCTTCAACGCCATTTCTGCCCTGCCTATACCCTCTATCTGTGCTATCTCCTCAATCGCCCTCGGGGGGGGCCTTGAACTTGCTCTTACAACAGACTTCCGCGTTCTCTCATCTAATGCTGTAGTTGGTCTCCCTGAAACTCGCTTAGGCATTATACCTGGCGGCGGCGGCTGCCATCGTCTCCCCCCCCTGATTGGCCCTTCCCGAGCTCGTGATGTTATCCTTACTGGCCGCCGCGTTGCTGGCCCAGAGGCGTACTTCCTTGGCATTGCGAATAGGCTTGTTGAGGTACAGCAACCAGAAGAGGTGCCTGAGGGTGGCGAGAAGGAGGATGTGCTGTCCTTCGCGAGGAAGGCGGCGTTGGGTGAGGCTGTAAGATTGGCACAGGAGATTTGTGAAGGAGCGCCAGTGGCAATCAGGGCTAGTCTAGAGGCGGCAAGATGGGCGACAGAAGATAAGGAAAACCAGATGTCTGAGCGTGTTGTAGTTACAGAGGATAGAAATAGGGCGCTTAAAGCATTTGCTGAAAAGAGGAAAGCTATCTTTCAAGGTAACTAGAGACTTATTACTATATATTAATATATTAATATATTTTTTATATTTTATCTTATTAAAGTTTTTTATCTTTTACCTATTAACTAATATATTTTTAAGTAAAAGAATAAATATAAAAAAATAATAGTATTTTATTATATTATAATTAGTTATTATAATAATACTTTATAAGTAGCTATAAGCACTACTATAATAGCTTATATAGTAATTATAGTTTAGTTTTTTCAGACCCTTCTGCCTTGTAAGTTCTCTTTACTTACAGATAGAAAAGATATAAAGTAAGATAGTAAAAGTAAGTATTAAGAGTATACTAAACTAATTAATACTCTAGGAATCTTAAACTTTAAGAGCTATGAATAAGAAGGTAACCTCATAATAGATATCGCGAACTCTTATAAAACAAGGCCTTAAACACCCTTCTCATCCTGCATCTCCACTGTCATGGACTTGGCTTTGTTGTCAGACGGTAGCATCTCAGCGTCTTCACCATCGAAGATAAATGCCATCTGCTCGAGAGTACGGCCCTTGGTCTCAGGGTAGCAGAAGTAGGTAATTACCAAGAAGCCGATTAGAAACACAATAAAAATAAAGTAATACTTCCACCCAATGCTCTCGAGCGCAATCGGGTTGACGAACATGTTGAAAATACCAGCGAGAATGCCTAAAAGCCATAGGACACTAAAGCCTCTCGATCGAAGGCGAAATTGCCAGATCTCGACTGGGTATGAAATCACAAGTGGAGTCCTGCGTGTTCTGTTAGTTCTGTTACGGTGAAAGGGGGTATTGACTGGATGAACGTACAGAGCAATATCATAGCCGGCGAAGAAGATGAAGAGCATTGGGATGACAGCGGTTCCAACAGCACTACTTCCGGTATTGGCAAAAGAGCCAGACAGCCCGGTGATGATAATGTAGCTGACCAACATGGTTACGGCAGAAGTGAGGAACAAGGGCCGTCTTCCAAGCTTCTCTACAGATACTGCAGCGCCGACAGCCCAGAGGAGGTTCCAGACCTGGAGACATGCAGAGATGAGTGTCTGGTCAGTAACGCTGGTAATGCCAACAGTCTTGAGGACAAGAGCAAGATAATATGAGACCACGCCATTGCCACTCCACTGACTCATGATTCCCAGAGTCACCGAGATCAGAAGCCTCCACCTATTGCCCTTTGTCTTGAACATATCGGAGTAGCTAGAGGTGGAATAGGCTGCCTGTTCTGCCTTGATGGTGTTGGTGATCTCTTCGGTTTCCAACTCAACCAGCTGCGCGGTGTCATCTCCACCTGCATGATGTTTCGAGATAACCTGTCTAGCTTCTTCGATGCGGTCCTTAGAGACGAGCCATCGGGGAGACTCTGGAGCCATAAGAAAGCCAGGGAAAGCTAAAGCCGGAAGAAGTATCTGCAGCAGCGATGGAAGGCGCCAGTCCCATGAACTTACATAGTTCCTGGTGGCAAATGTGACCCATGCAGAAACGACACTGCCAAGGTAGAAGCCACACTGGAAGCAAGAAGCCGCGATGGCTCTGTGAGTAGGATAGGCGATTTCATTGATGAGCAGTGGTGCACTGCTAGTGTACAATCCTGCCGCAGCACCAAGCAGGCCGCGAGCGGCGATGAAGGCCCCAGGGTTATGAGCAGCTGTTTGCAGAACCGTGCCAGCGACGAGGCAGACGTAGCCCGCGTAGACGCCTGACTTGCGACCATATATGTTGGACGTCCAAGCAGCAATGAAGAAGGCGATACCGTTCATAGCCCAGTAGATGGCATTGATGAAACCTAGCCAAGCACCTGTAGGCATGTTCATAAACACGTTCCACTTGGGAAGAGCTTGAAGACCATTCATCAAAGAGCCATCGTATCCATTAGCAGAAGCTGTTGACTACGTTAACGTCAAAAAATCTCCCAGACAGGGACGAATTCAACTTACAGAACAAGACCAGTGACAAGATGATAAAGTTGAGTCTCAAAAGGTGCGCCTGACGGTACCAGGGTCTATCGCAAGGCATGACAGAACCCAACTGATAATCGACAGGGGTATCCGCCTTGGGTGTAGCGCCTTTGGCACGCATGGTGTTTGAGTCCGTTGCAAAAAAGACTGTGAAGAATTGAGGCGGATGAATGGATGAATGGATGGGTGGAATGGTGTTTGTGTTGAAACAGAAGCCGTCTCGATGGAGGAGATCCCGTTCACCTTTATAGAAATTCTTATCGGGCCCGTAGAGAATGATACCTAGTGCGCATACGGGTCTAAGCACAGTCCCCTATCACGCGGGGTTAAGATCCGGGGAACTGGAAAGACCCCAATACCTAGATGGATCTGGGATTGGACTAGCGACCTCCGCGCTTGATAACATGATCAGTAACTGATATGTGTTATCTCGCTTACGAGGACATGGGGACTAAATTGGTTTAATGGTTGAGAAGCTGATGGAGAAGCTGGTGGTGAAATAGCAGGCTATACTTCGGGCGGAATGGCCGGGGAGATACGGATGGGGATAGTCTGTGGAGGACGCGGAGAATTGCCAGAATAAGAGTAGCTCTGGTTCACGGTTAAGTTTAGCGGCCAGCAACTCTAGATAGCTAAGAAAGTCATTAAACGCTAATGTTGCAGGGAGATAACATTGTTTGCATTGATTGATACTGCTTCTACACCTGAACCCCTGAATTACCCCCAGTGGGTCTTCTAGTAGGGGTGGTGAGGGCCCATTCTGACCAATTAGAGAGCTAGACTCCAGTGATTTTACAAGGAATCTCTTGACTTTAGTGGGCTTCCCGCTGCCTGTGACTGCCCTACAGCCAGTAGCCAATCCAGCATGCGGTTAAACCGGGGCTAACAGGGAATCACGCTCCACTGGGGAAAATACAGGGGTTCAGGTGTACTCTGGTATTCTAGTCAGTAACGGGGCACGTTACGGGTTTTAGGCCAATCAAAACCATCAAATTCGACATGAGCTTCCCCTCTTTCTGAAAGAGGGGAAAAGCGAGAGAATACAAAGATTAGCTTTTCTAACACAACGCATGCTTATCAAGCACATGAGCTATGTATGGGGATTTGACCCCAGATTTAGTGAAAGGCATCTGCAAGATCGGGTCTTGGTAATACACTAAACGAATCGGCCGTATCATTTCGTGTTTAGCGTCAGATAACACCCTCCGACATAGCCGGACGCTCCCCGATTTCCCCAGAGCTGCTGATACACTATTGATCCCTCTTCAAGTCGCGTAATCGGAATGGCTGTCCCCCGATATATATTTTAGTTACTGGTGCCAATACTGAGTCCTTTAACAGCGTTATCTCTTGGAAAGAAACACACTGATCTCATCACATTGTATCATCTTTTACTAAACTGAGCCACATTCGACACTGCTAAATTAGCCTTACGCAATATCACGTCCCCTGCAAACAAACAAGTCTAATAATAGCTAAAATGGTCAAGACAATGCGTTTCAGAGACCTGGAGGTCCCTACACCAGGTTTTGGTGCCATGGGCATCAGCTATGCACTCGGCAACGACCTCAGCTACGAAGAAGCCGAGCCTGTATTGCTCAAAGCTCTGGAGCAGGGTTGTGGATTCTGGGATACTGCTGTGCGCCTCGTCGACCCTCTTGGCCAAAGCATTACCACTTACTAATTATTCCTAGGTTTCTTATGGCGCCGGAAAGAATGAGAAGATCATCGGCGACTTTATTAAGAAGCATAACTGTCGTGATAAGCTTTTCAGTGCGTATTTGTCTCAAGAGTGGTGTACATTATATAATTAACCGCTTTTAATAGTTGCATCCAAGTGCGGTGTTGCTGCCTTTGAAGACGGATCTGTGACCAACTCGGCCGAGCATATCAAGACGTATATCGAAGGAACAATCGAGAGACTTGGCTTTGCTCCCGACTTATATTACATCCACCGCATGGACCCGAGTCAGCTCATCCACCTCCGATTCTCTACACAAGTGCATGCTAACACAAGTCCCTAGATATGCCCCTGGAAGAATCTATCCCTGCCCTTGATTCCCTCCGTAAACAAGGCAAAACCAAGTACATTGGATTGTCCGAATGCTCCGCGGAGACACTGCGCAAGGCAAACTCAAGTAAGCACTCACTGTATCTATTTATGTATCGAAACTCACGAATGCTAACTTAACAAGTTGCCAAGATTGACGCCGTGCAAGCCGAATATTCTGCCTTTGAAACGATCCACGAGACCAACGGTTTGATCGACACAGCTCGTGAGCTTGACATCGAATTCATAGCCTATGGTCCTCTCGGTCACGGCTGGCTGGTAGAAAACTTTCCCTACCAGACACCTGACGACTTTGCGCCCGACGATTACAGGAGACAAAGTCAGTTCTTACTCCCCTCTTCCCATTTTGCATCAGAATAACCCTGCTAACCCTTTTCAAGTCCCCAAGTGGCAAGGCGAGAACTTTTACGCCAACAAGAGAATCGCTGACGGTTTCAGAGAGCTTGCTAAGCGCAAGAACTGTACGTTGCCCCAGATTGCTCTTGCTTGGGTCGCGGCGCAGGGCATGATTTCTATCCCTGGTACGACTAAGCCGGAGCGCTTGGTTGAGAACTTTTCATCGAGGGATATTGAACTTACGGAGGAGGAGGTCAAGGATATGAGGAAGTTGGTTGATGCTTTGAAACCTCAGGGAGATCGATACAATGAGACTGCCATGAGAAACATCGGTAAATAGACGGTAGACAAAAGATTAACATATCATTAGAATGTCGATATAAATGAGTAAACACAGCTGATCGCCGGTTTCAGTTGCGATGGCTCA
This sequence comes from Fusarium marasasianum, assembly GCA_022833035.1. Taxonomy (NCBI): domain Eukaryota; kingdom Fungi; phylum Ascomycota; class Sordariomycetes; order Hypocreales; family Nectriaceae; genus Fusarium; species Fusarium marasasianum. The sequence continues at coordinate 256,192 of JAJEQZ010000022.1, forward strand.
GATACGGCTCAAGCTTATTGACCATTATGTGCTACTTCTGTGATGCTAGTTACTGCACTGACATCGAGTTAGCGTCGCGAATTTTCTGTCGATACTGATCTGTCGTGGTCGAACTGCCTAAGTCACATCAACCCAACTGTTATTACTGTCAGAAACCACTGATAGCAGGACATATGTGCTCGTTATGTGTAAATCTTTGTCCTGGACAATTGATTATATTTTATTAAACTTATAATTAAAAACGAAAAGTTAATTAATTTATATATCTCTGTATTTAATTATAGTAATAGGTTACAAAGCGCTGCCTTCTTTTTATTCCCTTTATACTTAATATATATAATTAATACTATATTTAAATTAACTTAAGTAAATTAGTAAGTTTTATAAAAATCTGTAAGCTTTATAGAATATCCTTTACTATAAAGCTCCTTTATAGGTATAAACTTAATATAGAATTTTTATTATTTTATTTCTTTTTATTTTCTTACTATATAGTTATTAGTATTATAACTTAATAAGTAAAAGTACTTATATTAAATATACCTTACTTAATTCTTACTAATTATTAAAAGAGTTATACTTTAACTTTATATATATTATAAGCCTTAAATATAACTTATAATATAAACTTATAACTTACTATAAGCTTAATTTATAATACTATAAGTTACTTAAATATATATATTTATTTATTTAGTAATAAATAAAACTTAGTTTACTAAGTATAAATAATACTTTTTTATTTTAATAAGGTTTATTTATATTATTAACTATTTAAAGATATAACTTTAAATTAATATACTTAATATAATATTTTATATAATTTATAAATATAAACTTAATATAAATTAGTTTTTTTATTTAAAACCTTAATATAATAGTTATACCTAACTACTAAGCTATAAGTAAAGAATTAAGCTATAATTACTATATAAGTAATTATAGTAATACTATAGTTACTTATAAAAGCCTTATAGTATTATTATAAGTATAAATTATAATATTTAACTATTATAATAAAGTATAAGATTTTAAAAAGAAATATTATATATATATATAATATATAATAGTATAATATAATTAATAAGTAAGTACTATAAATAAGTAAGTACTATATTTTTCCTAACCTTTTAAACCTATAGCTTAAAAGCTTAAGCTATAGTTTAAAAATACTAGCTTTTACTTATTAAATTCCTTTTTAAATAACTTAAAAACTACTTAATAAGTTTTTATATTATAATTACTTTTACTATATATACTATAATACTAAATACTTAATTTAATTAACTTTTTTTAATTATTACTTTATAATAATTTTATTATTACTTATATATTAATATTTATTTAATTAATTATTTATAATATATTTTATATAGTTATTACTTTTTTTTTTTATAATTTAGTTTTTTTTACTTTATAATATTAATTTAGTATTTTATTTATATTTTAAAGATTATAAAGCTTAGCTTTTAATAAAGTAGCTTTATATATAATTACTTTTATTATCTTAGTAATTAACTTTAAAGCTTTAATAATAAACTTTAAAAAGTTATTATAATATTTTTTAATTTATTTTTTAAGGTATTTAAATTAAAATTAGGCTTTTATTACTATCTTTAAGGTCTTTAAAGCCTATAATATTAATAATTAAATAGCTTTTTTAAAAAGTATTAAAGTATATAGCTATATATTAAGCTTTAAGATTATAGTTTTTAAGTTAAAAGAAATAAACTTAGTTTTTTTAAAACCTTTTTAAATATTACTTTTTATAAAAATAGTTTAAAAAGTAATATAAAAGGCTAAGAAAAACTTAGTTTTAAAAATATAAGTTATAAAGTATTTAATTAAATACTTTATTTCTTAACTATAAGCCTTTTTTAGTATTATAAAGTATTTAATATTAAAAAGCTAAAGTAAGTAAAATATATATATAAGTATATAAAGTATAATTATTTTATAATTTTAGTAATATTTTTTAAACTTAATAAAATAGTAATTTTTATAATTATTAAGGATTAAAAAGTAATATTAAATATTTAATTATTTAACTATAAATTAATTAAAGTACTTTAATTACTTAAGATTTAATTTATTATTTATTTACTTATTTTAGCTTATTATAATAATTTAGTTAAGTAAAAGGTTACTTTTTTAGTACTAATTAGTAAGGTAATACTAGCCTAAACTAATAATAAATAGTAAAATTAATTAACTTTTTATATTAATTATTATAATTATAATAATTTATTTTTAATTTTTAAGCTATATTAACTTTAGTTTTTCTTACCTTTTTAAGCTTATAATTACTATTTTAACTATAATAAGGCCTATTATAAAGCTAATCTTATTAAAGTTTTAAATATTATTTAACTAAATATTATACTTTATAATTATATTTTATATAAGCTTAAATTAACTATAAATAATAATTAGATTTTTATATTTAGCTTTTTAATAGTTATATTTTTAAAATAAATATATTTTTAGCTTTAGTTATTACTTTATAAAGTTATAAGCTTAGTACTTATTAATAAGTAATATATTATAATTAGCTAATAAAGAATTAGTTATTTTTTTTATAAAATATAATTATAAAAGAAATTTTTATAAATTTAAATTAAGGAAAAATTAAATTATTATCTATTTCTTTAAATTAAATAGTTTTTATAAATTTAAAATAAAATTATATTATAATTAAATACTATTTTAATAGTAATATAAGTACCTCTTATTAATTTTATAGTTTTTTATAATATATTAAATACTAAGTTTAGGGTTATTTTAAAGAGCCTAAAGTATAAGAAAAGTTTTAGCTTTATTTAAAGGTTAGGCTATTTTTAATTATTAAGAATTATTTAATTAAATAAAAAGTTAAATATAAAAAGGAAAAGTATAGCGCTTACTTATCTATAGCGCTTGCTTATTAACTATATTATAAAAGGGGAAAACTATACTTTTTTATATAAGTAAGTAAGGGGTTTTTTAATACTTTATTACTAAGATCTAGAAATCTTTAGTAAAACCTAAGGGTTTTAAAGTAATATTAAAGCTTAGCAGGGCTATAGTATACTTAAATAGTCTCCTTTAAAAGCTAAGTAAGGGAAGTTAGGTTAAGTTAAAAGTAAGGTTCTTTACTGCTAAATAAGTAGGTTTACTAGTAGCTAATTAATTAATTAATAGTTTAAATATATCTAACCTGTATATAATAGTATTAAAGTAATTATATAGAAAGCTATTTACCGATTAGACCGGAGCTTTGTAATTACAATCCAGTAGATAAGAAATAGTTATAATATATAATACTTTATTTCTGTAATGACTGTATAGCTAATGCTAACGTGGGGAAGCCAGGGAGTTAGCCCAGGTTATGCCCGCTGCAGCGTTACCGATTTAGTACTAGTTTATACTAATACTAGACTAGTAAGCACTGGACCGCTCCAGGCTGGCTTTTATTAAGGTAAGCTTTTATTCTTATTATTAAGTAATAGGTATTAAATAAATAAAAATATATTAAGTTAAATAACTATAATTTAAGTAATATTTAGTAAATAAAAATTATAATAAAAATTAAAGATTTTTATAAAAGTTTTATATTACTATAAGTTTAATAAAAATAAAACTATAAAGCTATAAAAAGTAATAAATAGTATTATATTTATATAACTATTTTTATTTAATTTTTTTTTTCTTAGCTTTTATAAGAAAATCCTTTTTATAAACTAGTTATAAAACTTATTTTATTAATAAGTAATTAATAAAAGTACTTAAAAATAGCTAAATTAAATATTTTTAAAGTAAAAAGCTAAAAAGGATTTATATTTTTAAAGTTAAAAGAAATAATATTTAAAAAATTAGTAATTATTAATTAAGTATTATTAATTTTAGTTATTATAATAAAATTAAAAGTAATTCTTTTAGCTATATTAATTAAGTAATTAAAATACTAATAATATTATTAATTAATTTAAACCCTTATTTATACTTATAGTATATTAATATTTTAAGTATAATAATTATATACTTTATTATATAGTTAATTAGCCTTTTTTACTAATTATACTAATATTATAACTTTAAGTCTTTAACTTTAAGCTTTTAAATTTATATAAAACTTAATAATTATACTTTTTTTTTAAATTTTATAAATTTTTTTTTATTAATTTTATATTATTATAATAATAAATTAAGCTTTAATAATACCTTTTTAGCCTATTACTTAATAGCTTTTAATTACTTATTATATAAGTTACTATAAATAGCTATAATAAATTTTATTTCCTTAGGCTTAAAATTTATTTCTTTAAGTAACTTTTTTTTAAGCTTATTAAGTACTTTAATTTTATACTTAAAAAAGCCTTTATTAACTAACTTATATTAAAGCTATACTCCTTAGTTTAAGTTACTACTTCTTTACTAATATTACTTTATTTATTCTTAGATATAAGGTCGGTTGGTTATATGCTTTGGCACGTGTATTTAATTAATAGAGTCATGACTCACGACTTCAGGTCGATTTAACTTTTGCTAACTAACTTATATAAAAGTTAACCCATTTTCTTTAATTTTAACTTTAACCAGAACCTTTAGTCCAACCCCTTAGGTAGGATAAAGGAAGGGACCTAACATAGCTACTAAGGGGTAAGTAGTATTTATACTACTTAATTAAGGCAGTAATTACACTACTAAGGTAAATAAACCTTTATTAATATTAAGTTTTAAGATACTAGCCTACTATAAAGGCCTTACTATTTAAGCTATTATATAAAAGTTAAAAGCTTAATAGCCTTATAAGGCTAAAAAAAAAAAAGAGAAAAAATATTAAAGCTATATAAGCTTAAGGATTTTATAATTAAAAGATACTTATTAAATATTAATAATATTATATAAATAAAACTAGTTATTTATAATTTTTAAAGCTTTATTATATAGCTTATTATAATTATTTTTATAAAAGGCTTAGTTAATTATTTTATTTTTAATTATATTAAGGCCTTTTTTTATTATATAAAAATAGCTAGTACTAGGCCTTTATAAGCTTTTTTTAATAAAAAGTATTATAATAATATAGCTATAAGGTTATTAATAGCTATAATTAAAAGGAAAGTTAAGTTAAATAACTTATTATTAAAGTATATTAAATAATTAAAATATAGTATTTTTTTAAAGTAAGTTATAAAAAAAGATTTAAGCTAGCTAAAAAGTAAGTAAGGCTTTTAAGCTAGCCTATTTATAGTAAAGTTTAAGCTATAAATAAGGCTATTAACTTTATAATATTAACTTAATAAAGCTTTACTTTTTAAAAGATAATTAATATTTAAATTATACTAAACTTTAAAAATACTTAAATATACTTTTTAAGGCTAACTTATAAACTTAAAAAAAAGATTAATTAATTTAAATTATTATATATTTTAAATAGTTTATAAATATATTAAAAATAGCTTAGTATTAAATTAATTTTATTATTTAAGTTTTAAAATAGTTATTACTTTTACTTTAATTAAAAAATACTTTATTTAATTAATAAATACTTTATTAATAATATCTTTATATTATACTTAAAGTAAGTAATTATATATAATTAATAAAGTTATAAAAACTAAAAAAAGTTAGTATATAATAATACTTTTAATATAAATAACTTATTATAGTAAAGTATAAAGTATTATATTTTTAAGTTAATTTTATTTATAAAATTTATATATATAATAAAATTAATAATTAATTATATAAATTATAAATACTTATATACTTTTACTATAGTAAGTTATATTAATTATAATTTTTTTTATTAGCCTTATAAAACTATTAAGCTTTTAGCTTTTTTATAAAGGCTTAAATAGTAAAGCCTTTATAGTAAGCTAGTATTTTAAAATTTAATATTAATAAAAGTTTATTTACTTTAATTAAATAGTATAAATACTACCTTTTAGTAACTATATTAAGTTTTTTTTTTTATTTTACTTAAAAGATATAACTAGTATATTTATTATACTTTTAAAGTATATTTCCTAACTTAACTTTTTATACTTATTAATTATAATTATTAATATTAATTATAGTTATTAATATAATACTTATTATATACTTATTAAGGGCTTAGGCTTTGGCCTAAGTGTTTATAAAGTTAAATAACTTAAGGATTTAGGCCAGACCTAGCCTAAACCTAAAGGTATTTAAAAAAAGAAATTCCTTAAGAATTTCCTTTACTTTTTTTAAGTTTAATAATATATTTATATTAATATTCTTTAATTATAGTTAAAAAGTTAGTTTATAATAATTATTAAACTTTTCTTAATTTAAGATATTAATAACTCTTTAGCTACTATTTATATATAAAAGATTAAGTAAATACCCTTAAAATAAAGAAATAATAATAAGAAAAAGAAGGGCAATATATAGTACTACTTATATAAGTTATAGGCTAGTAATAAGTAAAAAAACCTATAACTTTATAAGTATAAAAAGTCCTTTAAAATATTTAGCTTTAATAAACTTAAATATAAGCCTAGTTTTAAAATAACTTTAACTTTTTTTAAAATTATATTTAAAAATAGCTTAGTATTAAAGTAATAATACTATAATTACTAAGTATTTAAGTTACCCTTAACCTAACTTTAGTCCTACTTATAGTAAGTTCTAGGCTAAAGTTAATATAGTAATAATAACTACTAGTTATCTTTAAATTTAATAGTACTAAGGCTATATAGCTATTTTAGAAAATAGTAATAAAATATATATTAGTTACCTAGGTAATTAAGATTAGGGATAATAAAAATATATAAATATATATTTTTATAAACCTAAAGAAAAAGGTACTTTATATAGTTAGCCTTTTTTTTAAAATTAAAAAATAAAAAGGCTTTAACTTTATTATATTTTTAACTTACTTAGAAAATACCTATAAAAACTAATATAAGTAGAAAACTATATAAACTAAGTTAAAGTAAATTTACTAATATAATAATAAGCTTTTTATAAAATTTTTTATTTACTTTAATTAAAAACTAATAATAGTAAAAAGGCTTAACTAAAATAATAAAGTAAAGCTAATTTACTTTTATTATATATTAAACTATAGTATATAAAATTATAGTATTAGCTATAATATCTTTTAAAATAACTTTAATATAATAATTAAGTAATATTACTTAATTACTATAAATATTAAGTTATAGTAATTAAAAGAAAAGTTTTATAAGTTAAATATATATATTATATTTATCTTACCTATAATTAGAAATAGTAAAGGTAATTTCTTAATAATAAGTATTAATATAGCCTTAGCTAGAAAAGGTATAGCTAGAAAATAAGTAAAGTTAACTTAAAGCTAGACTTAAAAATAGTAAAAGGCCTAGTAAGTCTTAAAGAAAGTCCTTAAAAACTAAAAATAAAAATAATAATACTTTTATTATAATAGTATAACTTACTAAGCATAGGACTACTATCTTAACTGCCCTTTATAACTTTAGTAAATAAATTAATATATTTATAACCTAATAATAAGTAATAAAAAAGCTAAGTTAAATAAAAAGGTATTAAAGTTAAAAAACTAAATACTTTTATAAAAAGTTTTATATAAAGGTTAGTAATAAGATATAAAGGGCCTATATATATTTATATAATAATAGTTAAGAAAAACTAGTAAAAAATTAGTAAAGTAATAAATAAATTACCTTTATTAATATTAGTTTTATTTAACTTATTAAAGTTCTTTAATATATAAATTAATATAAGTTATAACTATTATAAAGTAATTAATAAGTATATAGTATAATATTTAAATATAAAAATAGTAAATTTATTAAAAAAGTATAAGGTTAAAATAGTAATAAAAGTAATAAAAAAAGAATAAATCTTTAAAAAGTTAATTATATTTATAATATAAATAGCTTAAAAAACTATTAATATAAATAAATAGTAAAGCTAGGTTATATTTTATATTATTTTAGGCTTAGTAAGGGATACTATCTTAAGGCTACTATAAATAGTATATTATAATATATATATTTATATAGGTTAAAAGGAACTAGTAGTAAAGGCAGTAAATAGCCTTATTATAAAAGGTAATAAGTAAACTATACTAAAGGGAATTATTATAATTATAATTAAATTAATATTTATTAGTATAATATAATACTAGGCTTAAAAAAAAGGATAATAAGATATATTAATAGTTATAAGCCTTAAGGAAATTACTTATATTTTAAAAGTCTAGGCTTTTTAAAAGATAAGCCTTAAACTTAAGCTAAAAAAAAACTAGTTTAAGTTGCCTTTAAAGTTAGTTAAATTTTAAGACCTTTTTAACCTAGTTAAGGTAATATTACTTTCTTTTTACTAAGGAAAGTTAAATTATTATATTAAGTTAAAGAAAAACTTAAATAAATTTAACTTAAAGCTTTTATAGGGTTTACTTTATAATATATCTTAAAATTACTTACTAAAAGTATAGTACTAAGTTATAAAGCTAATAAATAAAAAATAAATATAAGTTAGCTTTTTATTAGTAATAATACTTATATTTCTAGCTAAGAAACTAGAAAATAGCTAGTAATTTTATATAAATTATAAGGCCTTAAATAAAGTAACTTAATAAAACTATTATTTACTTTCCTTAATTAAGGAAATACTAAGGTTACTATTTAAAGCCTAGTAGCTAATAAAGCTAAATATAAAGGTAGCCTTTTATAAAGTATAAATAGTAAAGGGTAAGAAATACTTTATAGTATTTTAAATATAGTTTAGGCTTTTTAAGTAATTAGTAATATTATTTAGGCTAGTAAGCGCTTTAATAACTTTTTAATAATATATAAATAAGGCCTTAAGCTAGTCCCTAAGTAACTATATAATAATATACTTAAATAATATTTTAATTTACTTTAAAGGTTTTAAAGAAAATTATATAAAAAAGGTAAAGAAAATACTATATAAGCTAAAAATAGTTAAGTTAAACTTTAACTTAAAAAAGTATAAGTTTATAATAAATAAAGTTAAATACCTAGGATATATTATAAAGGCTAGGGTTTTTATTTAGCTTAACTTAAAAAAGGTAAAGGCTATTTAATTATAAAAACCTTTAATATAATTATAAAGGGTTTAAAGCTTCCTAGGATTTATAAACTTTTACTATAATTTTATTAAGGACTTTACTAAGCTTATAGCCCCTTTTAATTACTTAATAAAAAAAGGTATTTCCTTTTAATAAAAACTAATATAATTTATAGTATTTAATAAGCTTAAAAAATACTTTATAATAGGTTTTATATTAATATAATAAAGACTTAGTAAGAAGATTATTATAAAAATAAATAGCTTAGAAAAAGTATTAAAAGGTTACCTTTTATAAGAAAATAAAAAAGGTATTTTATACCTAATAGTATATTACTTTATATTACTAAACTTAATATAGTAAAATTATATAATTTATAATAAAAAGCTATTAGTAATAGTTAGCTACTTTAAGGTATAGTTAGTAAAGTTATAAAAAGTCTAGGATTTATTTATAATTTTAATAAATTATAAAAACCTTAAATACTTTATAATAATATAAAAGATTTTAAAATAGTAAGCTTAGTAAGTAAACTTATTATTTTACTATAACTATAAGCTTTATTACTAATTAAAAAAAAAAGCCTTTTAACTAAATATATTATTATAATATAATTAAAATTACTAAAAAAAGGTAAAATAAATAAATTAAGTAATAAAACTAGTAAGGATATTATTTATAGTAACTTTTTTATTAAAAAACTTTAAGCTAGGCCTAGCTAGAATATAATTTAGTATTAAAAAAAGTTTAGCTAGGATATAACTTAATATTAAGGAAAGTTTAGCTAGGATATAACTTAATATTAAAGAAGGTCTAGCTAGGACCCTGTCTAAAGAAAAAAAAATCTTTATAAATACTATATTATAAAAGCTTTAAAACTAAATACTAAAAAACTTAAAGTTTTACTTTACTTAGTTTAATATTATATAAAAAAAAAAAATAATAATTCCTTAAAAAAATAAAAATAAGAAAATAAGTATAAAACTATAGTATTAGTAAGTAAAAAATATTACTATATAAAGGTTAAATTTAATTACTTACTTAAAAACTACTAATTACTATAATTATTTAATAAGTATATAAATTATTAATATTAAACTACTTAAAATAAAATAGTATATTTTAAGCCTTATATAAAAACTATTATTAAAATAAAATATTTTAAAATATATAAAAATTTTATAAAAACTATTACTATAATATACTTATAAAAGTAAATAATAATATTAAGGCTTTTTATAGTAATTACTTATTTTAAATAGATACTAGTTAATACTATTTATAGACTTTATAACTAAGCTACTAGTTTAAGCTAATATAAACCTTACTTTTTTAATAGTAATTACTAATAGGCTATTAAAGTTTATTTAACTAAAAGTAATAATAATAATATTTACTAAAATATATACTTAAAAATTTAAAAATTACTAGTAAAGGTTTTATAGCTTTTTTAAAAATATAATCTTTAATTAAGGCTTAAACTAGCTAAGTAAGTTTTAAAAAATACTTTATAGCTTTATAAAAATATAATAATAACCTTTTATAGTATATTACCTTTAAACTAATAGTAAAATAAAGTATATAAATTAAAAAGTATAGTTTATACTTAGGCTACTTATAGCTTTTTATTAGTTTAATTAATTAATATACTTTACTATAATATAAGTATTACTTAATAATAAGATTTTTTTAATAATAAGATTTAGCTTAAACTATTTACTTTATAGTTATAAAATAAAGGCTATTTAAAGGAATATTAAATATATAAAAAGTAAAATATTTAATAAAAAAAAAGTAATATAATTTATTATATAGCTTTAAAATAGGTTAAAAGTTATATAAGCTATATATATATATATATAGTAATAATATTAAAAGGCTTATAATAAAAAGTATAAATTAATAAAATAGTTTTAAGTTAGTAATATAATATAGCTAAATCTATAAAACTTTAAAATAAACTAGCTATATAAAAAGTTAAACTAAGTTATAGTAAAATATTATATTAAAAAAGTTCTTTTTTTATTAATAGTTTAATTAAATACCTTTTAAGATATATATAATATCTTTTATATTAATTTTATAAAATAAGCCTTAATAAATTTACTTTTTTTTTAAATATTATAAAAATTTAAATTTAAGCTAAGATTAGTACTTTAAGAAAATAATAAAAAGTTAATAAAAAAGTATATTATAAAAAAAATATTAATAGTAAAGAATATAAAAAAAATAAAAAAATAAAAAAAATATATTAATTAAGTAAAAAGGATAAATAACTTTTATTTAAAAGCTACTAAAAAGTATAATAAATACTAAGGTACTTATAAAATATAAAAAAAAATAAAAAAACTTAATAGTTTATAATAAACTATAATAAGTATAATAATAATAATAATAAAAACTATATACTATAAAAACCTAAGCTAGATTTAAATTAAATTTAGCCCTTACTTACTTAAAGTATAAAAAAACCTAAGTTAAGATATTACTAAGTACTAGTATTACTACTCTCTTTACTACCCTTTTTATTACTAGTTTTATTACTAGTATTATTACTAATTTTATTACTATTTTTATTATTAAAACTATCTTTCCCTAACCTAAAAAAGCTACTAAAAATAGTTTTAACTATAAAGGCCTTAACTTAGCTTAAAAAAGGAGTATTAAAAAGTAATAAAAAGAAAAGGAAAAAGAAAACTTACCTTAGTAATATTTAAAGGGATTTTTTAAGTTATTACCTTAATAATAATAACTAGTAAAAATAAAAAGGAAAATTTAAGTAAAAGTATTATTAAAGTATATAATAATATTAATAAAAGCCTTTATATTATATACCTATAATTTTATAGCTTAGTATATAGTTTAAAAGTCCTTATATAGCTTTATAAAAAGCTATATACTTATAGAAGCAGGCCTAGAGCTAGCTAAGGTATTACCTAAGCTAGAAAAGATAAGAAGTAAGAAAAAGTTATTAAACTATAGGTAAGAAAGATAAATAAAAGTAGTAATAAAACTAAGTATATAAAAAAGGTTTAAGTAAATATAAATAGCCTTTTTAAAAATCTAAAAATTATAGTTAGTATTAAAAAAGTTATAAAGCTATTAAGCTTAGGCTATAAAAAGACCTTAAAACTTAGGCTTTTTATAATCTTTCTTAATCTTAGCCTTAGCCTATATAGTAATATACTTCTTTAAGGTTTCTTTTTTACTAATAATATAAATATACTTTTTAATACTAGCTTAGATTTTATAAAAAAAATAGTAAAGGCTTAAGTTAATTATAAATAAGTTATTATACTAGGTATAATTAAATTTAACTTTAAAATAAAAAGTATAAAAAAAGTAATTACTAAAAATATAGTAAAGCTAATAACTATAATTAAGTAAGTAATTAATATACTATTTATATAAAAATAAAATAATAGTAAAAAGTACTAATACTTTATTTTTAAAGTTACTTTTATAAAAGTAATAGCTAATAATATATAAATTAAAAAGAAGTTACTAAGGCTTATTTTTATTTTTATTACTAAAAGAAGTAATAGTAGTAGCTATAGTAAGAAAAAGAAAATAAAAAAAGAAATATTAGTAAGAAAATTAAACTATAAATAAGGTTAGTAAAGGATAGGAATAAGACTATATTTATACTAAATATAGCTTAAAGTAAAATAAACCTTTAAAAATAAAAAAAATAAAATAAATAAAATATATAAAGTAAGGAAATAATACTTTTTATAAGAAATATTAATATAAAAAAAAAAAAAAGGTAAGTAAAAGTAAATAATATATAAAACTTATAATAATAATAACCTAAGGAAAAAGAAAAGGAAGTAAGGATTAATAAAGTAATATAAAATATTATAAAAAAATAAAATAAAAGTATTAACTAGGTAATATATATAAGCTACTAAGTATATAAAATAATAAATAAATAGCTATAGGTAAATAAATATATAAATTATATATAAACCTAGCTTAAAATTAAAAATTTTCTAGTTAATAAGCTATTTAGGACTTATATAGATCTAAGCTAGAGTTTATTTATTTTTAAAAAAATAATAAAAAGGCTATAAAAAAGAAAAGGGAAATATATTAAGGGCTTAGGCTTTAGCCTAAGCCTTTATAGAGTTAAATAACCTAAGGATTTAGGCTAAACTTAGCCTAGACTTAAAGGTATTTAAAAAAGGAAATTCCTTAAGAATTTCCTTTATTTTCTTTAAGTTTAATAATATATTTATATTAATATCCTTTAGTTATAGCTAAGGAGCTAGTTTATAATAATACTAAAGTTTATAAATTAATTAAAGCTATTATATAACTAATTATAACTTTATTAATATAAGTAAAATAATATTAAAGCAGGCTAATAGTAATAATTACTATTTTCTTTTTTTAAGTTTATAAGTTAGCCTTAAAAGGTATATTTAAGTATCTTTAAAGTTTAATATAATTTAAATATTAAGTACCTTTTAAAAGGTAAAGCTTTATTAAGTTAATATTATTAAGTTAATAGCTTTATTTATAGCTTAAACCTTACTATAAATAGGCTAGCTTAAAAGCCTTGCTTTTTAGCTAGCTTAAATCTTCTTTTTATAACTTATATTAAAAGATATACTTTAATTATTTAATATATATTAAGTTATTTAACTTAACTTTTATACCTTTTAATTATAATTACTAATAATATTATAGCTATATTATTATAATATTTAAAAAAAGTTTATAAAAACCTTACCTTAGTAAGCCTTATTTAATAAAAGATTTTAATATAATTCTTATAATTAAGTAAGGTCTTTAAAAAGCTAGCTAGGGTAATTAAAATAAGCTTTATAATTTAATTAATAAGATTAAGTTAATTTAGTAAAAAGAAAATAATAATAACTATATTAAGCTTACTTCTTTTAGCTATAAAGTCCTTTAGCTTATATAATAATATTTTAATAACTTTTAAATTAGTAAAGATTTTTTTAATTAAAAAATATAAAACCTTTAAACTTTTAAATAGGCTTTTAAAGAAAAGTAACTATAGTAAAGGTAAAAGGTATTTTTTAAGGCCTTTTATAAAAATATAAAAAATAATTAGCTTTATAAAATTAAGGTATAGTTAATAGTAATATAGTTTATATTAAAGGAAAAAGGTAATATATAAAAATAAAAAAAATAGTATATTATAAAATTAATAAAAAAGGGGTAATTATAAGGTTTTATAAAAGGAAAATATATTAAGTTTTATATAAGTTTAAAAGCCTAAAGTTAAAAACTTAAAGTTTTAATATTAATATAATTAGTAAATAAGGTAAACTAACTATATAATAAGGTATATAACTATTAAGCTTAAAATATTAATATACTATTAGTATAAATAAAAAGTAATAATTACTATAAGCTTTATATAATAACTATAGTTATTATAAAGAACTTTTTATTAAAAAGCCTATTTATTTTAATTAAAATAGCTATTTTTAACTATACTTTAATTAATATAATTTATTATATAAATTAAGCTTACTTTAATTATTTAATTAATTTAATTTAATTAAGTAAAAAGCTAGCTAAATTAAAAAACTTAAAAATAGCTATAAAAAAAAACTTACTTTTTAATATAAATAAAGTAACTTTTATTTTAATATTAATAAGTTTAGGCCTATATAAAAAGTAATTAGTAAATATAATTATTAAGGCTAAATATATAGTTTACTTTTTTTTACTTATATAAGGTAAATATATAAACTAGGCTTATAGTTTAAAATTATAAAAGTAAAAAATAAATATAAAATAATAATAAAGTTTAAAGATTTAAAAAAAATAAGTTAACTTTTATATAAATTAGTTAGTAAAAGTTAAATTAACTTAAATTTATAAGTTATAACTTTATTAATTAAATATATATATTAAAGTAATATAGTTAATAAGTAAGTAAGCTAAATAAGTAAATAAGTTACTTTTCTTAACCTTTTTAACTTATAGCTTAAAAGCTTAAGCTATAATTTAAAAAGGCTTACTTTTACTTACTAAGTTTCTCTTTAAATAACTTAAAAATTACTTAATAAGTCCTTATATTATAATTACCTTTACTATATATACTATAGTACTAATTACTTAATTTTTTTAATTTTTTTTAATTATTACTTTTTAATAATTTAGCTATTACTTAAGTATTAATACTTATTTAATTAATTATTTATAATACTTTTTATATAGTTATAGTTTTTCTTTTTAATTTAGTTTTTTTTACTTTTTAATATTAACTTAGTATTTTATTTATATTTTAAAGATTTTAAACTTTAGCTTTTAATAGTATATTTTTATATATTATAGCTATTACTTTTTTTATAAAAAACTTTAAGGCTTTTAATATTAACTTTAAGAAGTTATTATAATAATATTTAATTTAATTACTAAAATATTTAAATTAAAATTAAGCTTTAATTATTATTTTTAAAGTCTTTAAAGCTTATAATATTAATAGTTAAGTAGCCTTTTTAAAAGGTATTAAGGTTTATTTTTTTTTTTCTTTTTATTAGCTTTATAAGGCTATTAAGCTTTTAACTTTTATATAAAGGCTTAAATAGTAAGGCCCTTATAGTAAGCTAGTATTTTAAAACTTAATATTAATAAAAGTTTATTTACCTTAGTAATGTAATTACTACCTTAATTAAGTAGTATAAATACTACCTATAGGTCCATTACCCCTTAGTAGCTATATTAAGTCCCTTTTTTTATTTTACTTAAAAGACTAAGATAATATTATAGCTAGTATATTTATTACACTTTTACTTAAAGGTTAGTTAGACCTTAACTAAGTAAGAGGTTAAGTATAAACTTATAAGTATATTCCCTAACCTAACTTTCCCTATACTTATTAGTTATAGTTATTAATATTAATCCTAGCTATTAATAAGATACTTATATAAAGGAGCCTGTAGCTATATAATTAAAGCTAATTAAGGTTTATAACTATATATTAAGCTTTAAGATTATAGTTTTTAAGTTAAAAAAAATAAGCCTAGCTTTTTTAAAACCTTTTTAAATATTACTTTTTATAAAAGTAACTTTAAATATAATATAAAAAGCTAAAAAGAACTTAATTTTAAAAATATAAGTTATAAAGTATTTAATTAAATACTTTATTTCTTAACTATAAGTCTTTTTTTAATACTATAAAGTACTTAATATTAAAAGGCTAAAGTAAATAAAATATATAAGTAAGTATATAAAGTATAATAATCTTATAATTCTAGTAATATCTTTTAAAGTTAATAAAATAATAACTTTTATAACTATTAAAAATTAAAAAATAATAAAAAGTAATTAATTAATTAATTATAAACTAATTAAAGTACTTTAATTACTTAAAACTTAACTTATTATTTATTTACTTATTTTAGCTTATTATAATAATTTAATTACTTAAATAATTATATTTTTAATATTAATTAATAAGGTAATATTAAATTATATTAATAATAAATAATATAATTAATTAATTTTTTATATTAATTATTATAATAATAGTAATTTATTTTTAATCTTTAGGCTATATTAATTTTAGCTTTTTTTATATTTTTAAACTTATAATAACTATTTTAGCTATAATAAAGCTTATTATAAAGCTAGTTTTATTAAAGTTTTAAATATTATTTAATTAAATATTATACTTTATAATTATATTTTATATAAGCCTAAACTAGCTATAAATAATAATTAAATCTTTATATTTAGTTTTTTAATAATTATACTTTTAAAATAAATATATTTTTAGCTTTAATTATTACTTTATAAAGCTATAAGCCTAGTACTTACTAATAAGTAATATATTATAATTAGCTAGTAAAGAATTAGCTATTTCTTTTATAAAATATAATTATAAAAAGAATTTTTATAAATTTAAGTTAAAAATAAATTAAATTATTATTTATTTTTTTAAATTAAATAGTTTTTATAAGTTTAAAATAAGATTATATTATAATTAAATACTTTTATAGTAATATTATAATATATTATAAAGTACTTAATAGTTATTTATAGTATATTAAATACTAAGCTTTAAGTTATTTTAAAGGGCTTAAAAAGTAAAAAGGATTTTAGCTTTATTTAATAGTTATAATATACTTAATTAAGGAGTATTATTTAATTAAATAGTAATAATATAAAATAGGGAATTTCTAGCTTACTTACTTATTTAGCCTACTTACTTATTAATTATATTATATATATTTATATATAATATAGTTAATAAGTAAGTAACTTAAATAAGTAAGTAACTTAAAAATCCCTTACCTTATAATATTTTTATTTAATTAAATATTTCTTAATTACTAAATATATTATAATAATTAAATAAAGCTAAAATTCTTTTTACCTTTTAGGCCCTTTAAAATAACTTTAAACTTAGTATTTAATATATTATAAAAAACTATAAAATTAATAAAAACTACTTATACTACTATTAAAATAGTATTTAATTATAATATAATTTTATTTTAAATTTATAAAAACTATTTAATTTAAAAAAATAAATAATAGTTTAATTTCTTCTTAACTTAAATTTATAAAAATTTCCTTTATAATTATATTTTATAAAAAAAATAGCTAATTCTTTATTAGTTAATTATAATATATTACTTATTAATAAGTACTAGGCTTATAACTTTATAAAGTAATAATTAAAATTAAAAATATATTTATTTTAAAAATATAACTATTAAAGGGCTAAATATAAAGATTTAATTATTATTTATAGCTAGTTTAAGCTTATATAAAATATAATTATAAAGTATAGTATTTAATTAAATAATATTTAAAACTTTAATAAGACTAGCTTTATAATAAGCCTTATAATAGCTAGGATAGTAATTATAAGCTTAAAAAGGTAAGGAAAACTAAAGTTAGTATAGCTTAGAAATTAAAAATAAATTACTATAATTATAATAATTAATATAAAAAGTTAATTAATTTTACTATTTATTATTAATTTAAGCTAGTATTACCTTACTAATTAGTATTAAGAAAGTAACCTTTTACTTAACTAAGTTATTATAATAAGCTAAAATAAGTAAATAAATAATAAATTAAATCTTAAGTAGCTAAAGTATTTTAATTAATTTATAGCTAAATAATTAAATACTTAGTATTATTTTTTAATTTTTAATAGTTATAAAAGTTATTACTTTATTAAGTTTAAAAGATATTATTAAAATTATAAAATTATTATACTTTATATACTTATATATATATTTTACTTACTTTAGCTTTTTAATATTAAGTACTTTATAGTATTAAAAAAGGCTTATAGTTAAGAAATAAAGTATTTAATTAAATATTTTATAACTTATATTTTTAAAATTAAATTCTTTTTAGCCTTTTATATTACTTTTTAAGCTACTTTTATAAAAAGTAATATTTAAAAAGGTTTTAAAAAAGCTAGGCTTATTTCTTTTAACTTAAAAACTATAATTTCAAGCTTAATATATAGCTATATACCTTAATGCCTTTTAAAAAGACTACTTAACTATTAATATTATAGGCTTTAAAGACCTTAAAAATAGTAATAAAGGCCTAATCTTAGTTTAAATACCTTAAAAAATAAAGTAAAAGATATTATAATAGCTTTTTAAAGTTTATTATTAAAGCTTTAAAGTTAATTATTAAGGTAATAAAGGTAATTATATATAAAGCTACTTTATTAAAAGCTAAGCTTTATAATCTTTAAAATATAAATAAAATACTAAGTTAATACTATAAAGTAAAAAAAACTAAATAATAAAAAAAAAAAGTAATAACTATATAAAATATATTATAAGTAATTAATTAAATAAATATTAATATATAAGTAGTAATAAAATTATTATAAAGTAGTAATTAAAAAAGGTTAGTTAAACTAGGTATTTAATATTATAGTATATATAATAAAGGTAATTATAATATAAAAACTTATTAAGTAGTTTTTAAGTTATTTAAAAAGGAGTTTAGTAAGTAAAAGCTAGTATTTTTAAACTATAGCTTAAGCTTTTAAGTTATAAATTTAAAAGGTTAGGAAAAGTATAATACTTACTTATTTATAGTACTTACTTATTAACTATATTATTATACTTTATATATTTACTTATATATTTTACTTACTTTAGCCTTTTAATATTAAGTACTTTATAGTACTAAAAAAGGCTTATAATTAAAAAATAAAATATTTAATTAAATATTTTATAACTTATATTTTTAAAACTAAGTTTTTCCTAGCTTTTTATATTACTTTTTAAACTATTTTTATAAAAAGTAATATTTAAAAAGGGTTTAAAAAAACTAAGCTTATTTCTTTTAACTTAAAAACTATAATTTTAAAGCTTAATATATAGCTATAAACCTTAATACTTTTTAAAAAGGCTACTTAACTATTAATACTATAAGCTTTAAAGACCTTAAAAATAATAATAAAAACTTAATTTTAATTTAAATACTTTAAAAACTAAATTAAAAAATATTATAGTAACTTCTTAAAGTTTATTATTAAAGCTTTAAAGTTAGCTATTAAGATAATAAAAGTAATTATATATAAAGTTATTTTATTAAAAGCTAAGCTTTATAATCTTTAAAATATAAATAAAATACTAAGTTAATACTATAAAGTAAAAAAAACTAAACTATAAAAAAGAAAGGTAATAACTATATAAAATATATTATAAATAATTAATTAAATAAATATTAATATATAAGTAATAATAAAATTATTATAAAGTAATAATTAAAAAAGGTTAATTAAATTAAATATTTAGTATTATAGTATATATAGTAAAAGTAATTATAATATAAAAACTTATTAAGTAGTTTTTAAGTTATTTAAAAAGAAATTTAATAAGTAAAAGCTAGTATTTTTAAACTATAGCTTAAGCTTTTAAGCTATAAGTTAAAAAGGTTAAGGAAAGTAAGTTACTTACTTATCTAGGTTACTTACTTATTAACTATATTATATATTTAAATAAATATCTTTTTATAGTATTTAATTTATAAAATAAACTTTTACTTAATAGTTTATAAATACCTTTTTTTATAAATAGTATTTATTATAGTAGCTATAATTATATATATTTAATATAATATATTTTTAATATAGCTAACTAAACTAAGGGTAAGTAATTTTATTTATTAAAAAGAAATAAAGTTTACTTATAAATAATAGTTAAGTATTAATTTTTAAATTAATTTATTATTTTTATTTTAAAAACTTAAAAGTAATATACTTTAAAGACACTATAGTAAGTTAAGGCATAGTAAAGCTTTTATACCCTAGCTTTTATTATCCTAAACCTTACTAACTATTCCCTAAAACTGCAAAAATAGTAACGCGCTCCTTTATAAAATAAATATATACGTAGGGACTAACAACTACTAAGTCCGAGAGTCCGATCATTTGTTTTCTCTAGAGTATAAGGTTGTATTTCTAATCCATTGCTTGTATAGAAGAGCTTAAACGACTTGGTATATAACCTCTCCCTCTTAACCAAATCAAGTTCTTGTCAATTCAATCTTATTAAGAAAAACAACCGCATCACAATGAGTGATAACATTCTTGTGCTGGGAGCTGGCGAGCTAGGTACTGCCATCCTAGAGGCATTGGCAAAGCATCCTTCGAGGGCCAACGCCAAGCTGTCGGTCTTATTGCGTCCGTCGTCCATCAATTCAACAGCTCCAGAAAAGAAAAAGCAGATCGAGCACCTTCAAGGTCTCGGTATCACACCGCAGCCCGGTGACGTCGAGTCTTCTACTTCTGAGCTTGCTGCCATCTTCCGCAACTACGACACCATCATCTCCTGCAACGGTATGGGCCGCCCATTTGGTACGCAAACTAAGCTAGCAGATGCCGTGTTTGAGGCAGGCGTAAAGCGATACTTCCCGTGGCAGTTTGGGATGGACTACGACGCCATTGGAACGGGCAGCGATCAGAGCCGGTTTGACAAGCAGATTAACATCCGGAAGAAGCTCAGGGCGCAGAATAAGACCGAGTGGACCATCGTGTCAACAGGACTTTTTATGAGTTTCCTGTTCCTGACGGACTTTGGGGTTATTGATCTCGAGCAGAAAGTCACTCGCGGGCTGGGAACCTGGGACACCAAGATCACCGTCACTGTACCACGAGATATCGGCAGAGTAACGGCAGATATAGTTTTCGACCCACGAGGAATCGCAAACAAGGTCGTCCATATTGCCGGCGATACGCTATCATACAAGGAGATCGCGGATCTGGTAGACGAGCGGTTCGGAGAAGGTACTTTCAGAAGAGAGCTTTGGGATATGGAGACGCTGAAGAAGCAGCTTGCAGAGGGTCAGCCTGTGGCGGAATACAAGGCTACTTTTGCTGTTGGTAAGGGCGTTGCTTGGGATAAGGAGGGGACAGTGAATGTGGCGAGGGGGATTCAGATGACTGGGCTTAGAGAATATCTAAAGGATGCGAATCTGGTCAAGTAGGAGACGACTGTCGGCAGGGTAGAGCAACAAAATGACTCTAGAGCACCTAACACAATGTCAAGGTCCACATAACAGAAACATCTATGACCACAAAGTAAACGCTTATAAGTGTCGATTGCATTACATAATTACATCTGTTAATTTTCTTCCTACCTCAATCCATCTCCTTTAATGCCTTATCCAGTGTCCCTCTCCATCTTTGCGCATTCCTAGTAATGAGCCAAATCCCCAAGGAGCCCAACAGTAAGCAAATAATACATAATGTTGTCATCATGTAGCCCACGTCTACACCCTTCATCCATGGGGCGGCAACTATAGTGCCGACGCAGCTCAAGATGTTTCGAACGAAGTTGTTGACAGCGACGCCGGCAGAGCTACGTTTACGCACAAACTCCGTGAGCATTGTTGTACCGAGGGTCTAGGTGAAAGAAATTAGTTTCAACATTTATAAAGCTTACAATGGCGGCTTATTGCGGGCGTTACTAAGGAATAGAGTCTCTGGACTGGACTTACAAAGTGAAGCATCGAGGAGAAACCGAAGACGAAAAGGGCGCTGATAGGTACTATAAACTGCACCCCGTTATACATTGTCCATCCAAACCATAGTAATAAGAGAGGATACAAGGTATTGGCTACCTAAGCATTCTACTTCATATAATCTTCTAGTAAGGAAGTAAGTTTACCGTGCAAATCATATCTCTCAGCCTTGCCAGCCTCCCTTGCCATGATGGCATCCATCCAGCGGCCACCGACCATAGACGAAAGAATATACCGTAGCCCGGTGCTCATATATGCCAATCCTACAGTTATTTGGTTGAAGTTATACGGGGAGTCAGCAAAACCGGATTCGATGGTAATGTTGAGGATGTAGACGGAACAGGATGCGGTGGCGGCGATTGATACTGTGAGAAAGACTGGCGGCAAGCGTAAGAGCATAAGGACGCTCAGAGGCTCGATTAGGTAGTGCTTGAGTAATTTTGTAAACTCGCTACTCTTGGCCCTGATAGACTCTCGAGTGGACAAACGCGTGAGCTCTCGTGTCGCGGTAGGCTCATTCTCACGAGCCAATGTGTCTGGAAGCAGGAAAAAGATCCCTAGAATGATGACAAAACCGTGAATTGCCAGGAACCACATGGTCGATTGCCAACCCAAGTGCTGCGTCAAAACACCACCAAGAACCGGGCCGAGAAGGGGCCCAAGCATAGGTAGGTCCCAAATAGAAGAGAGACATGGCGCGGCCTCGCTTGTGCGACTCCCAAATATCAGCAATTGTACCTGCGCCAATGACTTGCACACTGCCCGAAGCGCCGCCTGCAAGGAGGCGGAAAGTAATAAGCATAGGCGCATTGGTGCTCACGGCACAGTATGGAAAAGTCGATAAGGAGGGTAAAGGAGACAAGGTACATGCTTCGGCGGGCAAACTGTTCAGAAAAGGCGGACCACCAGATCGGGAATATGGACATGGAGAGCATATACAAGGCGACGGACATATTAATGATGGTCTCGGAGGTATTGAGGTCGTCAACTAGGGCACCGAGAGCCGCTGGCAAGAAAGACATGTCAGTGGTATTATTCGCCGAGACAGCTCTCGTCGAGAGGCCAGGAGCAAAATTGTGCGCACATACGGTAGAAGATAGACGACCCCATGGGTGCTACAACCGTCGCCAACGAGACGGTCGCCGTGATGCCCCATTTCGTAGAGTTGCGGCGCGGTAGTCATAGGAATTATTGACTTCGGGTATGATGGCGAAACGGCCAAGAAGTCCACGCCGCCTGGAGCGCGGAACAATCGACAATTGGGGCAGGCTAGTAGACGGATCTCGTGATGGACTGACGCGGAGCTGGTTGGTATTAGAGGCCGATTTATCGCATGTCTTCTCTAAAGGATCTCCAGCGGTGCTTGCAGGACTGGCTTCAATGCTGATCTCATCGCGCGTCGTATCCTTGTTGTAACTGAGTGGACAGATTATGGGCTTTGATGGCCACAGGCATCTTGGGGATTCAAGTCACCGCCAGCCATTGAGCTCGCAACCTAGATAGACTAGCGATTGTGCTTTTCCCAAGACAGAATATGGGAATCAGAAATGCTATTCCTACAGCTGATTTGCCTGCGTGGATACGACGTTTCCCTTTTGGGTAGACATGGTATGCTCGTCTCGCCGGGGAATGACCGGACAGCATGGGCTAGTTCCTTTGGGCTACGGTAAGATAAGCTGAGTGGGTATGAGGGTCCTTGAGTACCCGAGCGAACCCGGATGCTCCCCGCCTCTTCTCCATGAGGAGGAGCACAGTGTCGGATACCCTGCTTAAGGATCGTGACGAGCAGAAGGCACTTCTGAGTTTGGAATTATAGAGCTTAATAGATCGAGAGTACTAAGCATATATTTATAAGAATCTATCTACAACAGCTGTTGGACCTGATGAGCAGCCCCCAAAACCTTTTCTTCCTCCATCCGGCGACCCACAATCTGTAGACCAACACTATAACCGTCCATTTTCTCAATGTCGTACAAGCCCCAGTTCCAAGCATCAGCAGCATTTCGAGGCTCATATTCCCCAGTACAGACAGAATCCAGAGCCTTCGAAGCCGTACCTGCTGGGAAAGATAGCGCACTGTAGTCGAGCATGTTAAACAGCTTCGTGTAGCCGGGATACCGGAGTGTGCGGTGCGGAATTGCAGTGTGCGGCATAGTAGGCACAAGGAGAACGTCAACGGGCTTGCCAGACGACGACTTTGTCGCGTTCCACATCGTGTTATAGGCCGCTTGTGTAGCCTTCTTCCTCTTGTTTAGTTGCCAATATTCGTAGACTGATATCGCAGAGCCACGATCCACCAAGTTTTGGACATGGGGCATATATGGCTCGCCGCCTGCAGCCATATCGCGTCGAATATCTTCCCCTCCATCGGCTATGTAATGCTCATCCTATAGGTATTAGTACGTGTATAGGAGTATGGCCATCAAGGGGAGTTGCTCTTACCATGATTTTGATGCAGTCAGCGTTGAGAGATGTATCCCAGGGTGCGAGCTCGTGCCCAGCTGCCTCCAACTTCTTGCAGAATTCTTTAAACACCCTTTCGATTGGCGGATGAACCTTTACCGTTCCGTCATCTAACATAATTCCAATAACTAACGGCTTTTGCAGATATTCCTGGAAGACGTCATTTCTCCATGGCATAGGAGGCAGCTGAGGATCAAGTCTCCAGCACTCAGCTTCTATCATGGCTTTCGAAGCCAATATAATAGTGCTTAGGGTTCTTGCCATAGGGCCAACGACCGAGGGTATCTGTTGTTGTCCATCCTGGGAGACCTCCACGGCTTCGTAGGAAAACCTTCCACTCTGGTTCTGTTAGCAATTTCTGTACAAGTAGTTGCTGGTCTGAGACAAGAATTGCCTACGCTTGGTTTAAAGCCCCATAAACCGTTCATGTGAGACGGAACGCGGATAGAACCGCCAATATCTGTTCCCCAACCTAGCATTGAGCCATTGAGCGCCAGGAGAGTACCCTCGCCTCCAGAGGAGCCACCTGGGGTATACTCGGGGTTCATTGGGTGTGTGGTCAGGCCCCAAAGTGGATTATCTGTTTCTCCCCACTGCTTACAGTTAGTTTGTTTAGATGAGGCCAAGCTCGCGATGTTTCTACTTACCAGAATACTCTGCGGCAGATTTGTTTTGGCCAAAATGACAGCGCCAAGCTGTTTAAGCACCTTGACCAAGACACAATCCGAGGCAGCGGGATGGAAAGCGCGGCCAATATAGCCTAATGTTGAATCGAGGCCTTTGAGATTAAATTGGTCTTTGAGTGAAACCGGGATACCATGGAGGGGACCTTTCAGCCGCCCATGTTCCTGTTGAAACGCATCGAGCTCCCTGGCATGCTCCAGAGCCTCATCGAAGCATATTTCTGTCAGACAGTTTGTCTACCACTTTATTAGCATATCTCTCGGCAAGCTCTTTCGTGACATGAGGCGTACTCTCTGATGGGCTTCTTTGGCTCTAGCACAGGGGTTAGTTAAGCAAAGACATTTGCTGTGTCCTTGTTGCGATGGAGCTCTTACTTGGCTATGTGAGCAAGGACAACGGCCTCGGCTGTAACCTCCCGGGCTTCTAGTAGCTTTGTCAAGGCTTGGATGTCTTTGGCAGCGATGATGCGAGGATCAGAGGGTACATTTTCACCGTAGCGTTTTGTGAGTTTCTCATCGCGTATTGCGCGCTTCTCAGCGACAATAACAGTCCACGATCGTGGCATCTTGCACTCAGACAGTACTTATTTGAGAGCCCAATAGCCAACTAGAGTAGAACGACAAGTGTCCGCAATGAACCTGACCGTGAGAAATGTGACAGGTATGCTGGTGTCTGATATTGAACGAATGAATGCCCCATTTACATAGAATTACTTATCATGCTCTCCCATCTCCCCGAGGAACATAGGCTTAGTTGATGATTATCTCCGGCTCCAAATCGTAGCCGCAAATGTCGGTCCATGAATTGGCGTCCGGCCCTTCATCGGCTCCGCTCCCGACAGAAGCCGATATACCCGCCGAGACCGACATGAGCTCAGCTTATCTGCCAACATTATGAGTTGGAGCTCCGAGGCTACTTGTCATAAATCTTAACTCGAATATACGCCGGATCAATTCTAGAGTCGACTCAGCAATAGCACCCATTATGGCAGACATCAATGACCCCGTGCTGGCCAAGCCAGCTGACTTGTGCTGTCTCAAAGGTGACTTTCACAGGGGTGAGCCCACGGGAAGCATCATCCAGATTGAAGGAGTCGATACATACGTCGCCAAACCCGACCCGAAATTCACCAACGGGCATGCGTTGTTATTCTTCCCGGATGCTTTCGGGCTGCATATCAACAGCAAGTTGATGATGGATGCCTACGCTGCTTGTGGCTATCTTACACTCGGTGTCGACTACTTTCTCGGAGTACGTGCACTTCACAGTGTTCTATCGAAGGGCAATCTATTGATACATATGCTTTGAAATATAGGATGCGGTGACAAAGTATAGCGCTTCACCACTGAACGACCCAAACTTTGACCTGGCGGCTTGGTCCGCCAAACACCTTCTTCCCTCAGAGGAGATTGCCCGCGAATGGGTAAAGAACATCAAGGCCAAGTACGGCAATGACGGCAAGGTCAAGTTTGGCTGCATAGGATACTGGTGAGTCTGCTGAACTGTTGTTGAATGAATGCGTGCTGATTCATTTCGACGTAGCTGGGGCGCACGAATTGTGTTGCAGCAATTGTCTGATGGCGGCATCTGCTCTGCCGGAGCCATTGCCCACCCATCTTTTGTAAACGAGAGTCATGTGCAGAAGTCAAAGGGTAAGATGCGATCATTTCGAGATGAAGTTGATGGTTTGTGAGAATTCTGATGGCTAATTAATGCACGGCAAACAGCTCCCGTTGCTTTCTCTGTTCCGGCCACTGACAAGCTCTTCTCAAATGAGGCCCGCACAAGAGTGATCGAGATATGCACAGAGAAGCAGCAACGGTTCAACATGCAAGTCTTCTCACACGTCGGTCACGGCTTTGCGGTAAGTTCAACATTATCATTGATTGCTGTAACAAGAGGTAGGCTAACAGACTTGACCAGTCACGAACGCGTCTGACGGACCCTTACGAGCTGTGGGCCAAGGAGCAGCATTTCAAGGGATTCATTGAGTGGCTCGACTTTTGGCTTGCTCGGGAATGATTCGGCAACTGGGTAAGGCTGGGTTGGCTTGCACTCTATCCATCAGTAAATAGCTGAAACACATGAAATAACGAAGATTTATCAGTATAAACATGATGCAACAGAGTTCTCATGGATTTGGTATTTACTTAGATATCGTCAAAGATAAATAGATCCGGGACTTGTAAATGGCTAGAATTGTCCTGTGAAGTTGGGCGGATAGCTTGCTGAAAGAGATGTTGGGTAAGATCTGTTAAAGGTGCCTGAGGCACCTACCTTGTATATTAGCCGGACCACCCGGCCCAAGACCTTAGTTAGTCACAGTCAATTCACACACATCCCTCTTAACAAGATCAGATACAGTAAGCACAAAATACGTTTTGCGCTATACGCATTCGGATAAAGAAATGCTGCAATGTATAAATCCGCATAATTTGTATAAATCCTTATCGATGTGATTGATAACGAGGAGTCTACTACGGAGCTCGGGGAGTAGGCTTGGGTTTAATATCGTTGCTTCGGTACTAAGAATAATCCGCCGCTTTCAAGATTAGATAAGAAAGAGCGGCAGAGTAGGCCTGTTGAGATAACGGTCACGATAGGAGATAGCTACGGGAAACGAACTAGGGTACTTGAGTAGCTTAGCAACTATAGTGTACGTAATCCCTGTACCAAGTCGCTGTCCCTGGGATCTAACGGATCGCAGTTGTCCTAAGCATTATATCGAGATGGGAAACAATCCCTTATATCGAGGGCTCAGAGGCTTTATTGGCAAAGCTGACTGTAGAGATGAACCCTTGGCTATTTGTTACTATTTCCGTCGAAATCAGCGACCTTGCTAATACGTGTAGTTCTTCAGTAGCCCCAAGACTCCCATATTGTAGGAAAATACGACCGCTAACAATCATGCAACGCGAAAGAAAGCGCGACAAAATTCTATATAAACAGACGCTCGAATATCATGGTTCACTAGCCTTGGCCAATCCTGCAACACTAGGGTCGAACTCATTGAGCCAACCCCATCTGGTCTTATCCTTCCAACTCTTTGCGAACCAATCATTTGCTGGTTTTGGATAAACATCGATAACGCCATACAAGCTGTTATCATGCGCAATGACAGGGAAAATGTTCTCGTAAGCATCGAACTCGGTCAGCTTGTCGATGCTGCGTTTCGCTTCGTGAGCACAGTGATGCCACGCGCCCTCGGCGGTGGCCGGGTCGAAAAAGGGCTCTGTGCGGCTCTTGTTGCGATGAATCACAACAAAGATCTCTCCAGGGCATGTAAGCGCTGGGCGTAGCAAAATGCGGTTGAATGGGTTGGGCGAGATCTCGGCGGGAAGAGGCATGTATGGTGTTGGCCGGAACTCTCCTCCCTGGTGTGCGATATCTCCGCCCATGAAGATAAAGGTTGGGGGATCAACTGTTGTTCGAGCAAGGGCGGAAAGATGGCCGATGGTGTGACCAGGAGTGTTTAGGAGGTAAAAGCTTCCGTCGCCATAGAAGTCGAGAGCATCAAATTGGCCGATCTTCAGGCCTTTTCCTTCTTCTGCAGCAAAGTCAATTTCGCGCAGTGTGCGACCTTGCCATGCCTTTTCGTCAATATGAGACTTAGGATCTGTAGGCCAGGCTGGGACGTGGGCCTTCTTGAACCCGGGTCCAACGATGATATCTGTTGTGCCTGGGAATGTCTGGGAATCGCCAACATGGTCAAAGTGCCAGTGAGACCAAATAATACCTCCCACCTCGGACAAGTCTCTCCCGTTGTCCTTCAGAATGGTGGCGACATCTTTTTGCACCTCAATCTTGCAACCCCCTGCCTTGATACCTTGGACAAATGGTGTCGGTAAATTCTCCCAGTCTTTGCGGACACCAAGGTCAAAGAGCAAAGTGTCATACTTGTTGCCACTCTTGGGATGTTCAATAATAAAGGAAAAGTCGCAACCTTTCATCTCCTCGTGCCCAGGCATCAATGGGTTGAGGAAAGCCCACATGGGAAAGTTGCTCATATAACTAGTGGTATCAATGATTGACACCTTCACAGTGGCCTGCGAATCTGGGATATGCAAGTCCGGAGGCGTCTCAGGGCGGATGACGGGGCTTGTGTCCGCCATTAATGTCTCCGGGACGAGATGATCTTGGCAGAGTGGTGAGATGAGCATTGTAGCGTAGTGACGTCGACGAATAGTGAGGAAAAACAACGCAAGCACCAAAGGCCCTTGTGTCTTGGACGAATCGGATCTGAGAAGATGAGAGAAGGATTTGGCTGGTAAAGGTATGCTCAGCCGTGAAGGGAGTGCACTCTTTCTGTATCAATATATGATGTCTTACCTCTCAGCCATCAGAGTTTCATAGTCAGGGAACAATACTCTAGTCTAGTCTACGGTACTCACATGCTGGTCCCCGCTTTGTGTCAAGTTAGACCGTCCGTTAGGGTCGGTCCCTCCCCCGCATTTGTGATAGGGTTCTGGGGGAACTGAAGAGGTTATGGATAGATCCTGAGATAACGCGGTAAAGTGAAACAACTGGATGTAGCTTGGCAACCCAGATCTGAGCCAACGGGATGCTTTGCCGACCTATCCGGATAGGCAATCATTTCAGGGTCCGACTACCAACGAGCACTAAGCTCAGTGAAGGATAGAGCTGTTTAGGTTTGTTCAATAGCGCTATCTCTCCACGTTCAGATACTGTAAGCGATGCAACGTTATTGTCTTGAAGGCCTATTGGCTCAGCAAGCCGTTATCTACATTCTCGATTTATTTATCTTGATCCGTCCCTAGGACAGATAAAGAAACGCCACCGTCGGGAACTCTGGCTATCTTCGGGTACGAGGTAGCCGATGACCCCAGATTTCGAAATGGTGTGGGCCTACGAACCCAAGCGGTCATTTTGAAGCTGCTCATCGCTGATCGTCCCGAGCCAAGGCGTATTACGAGGACTTTGGCAGTAGGGAATTACGCAATTTTGATCATGTTTTCAAGTCGGGATTGTGAAAGTGAATAGATAGATTAGGAGTCGCATTCAAATGAAATCGATGATGGCATGCAGCCAATTTTAACACTTGAGAATGTGAACCTCACTCTGACGCTGACAACATGAAACTGATGTGGATGTTGGGACGGGCCTCAAAGCGGTAATCGATAAAATACAAACACAAGTGCGAAAGAAAGTATTGCGCAGTCTATTATCCTCAGTGGTATGTATGTTTAAGAATTCGCATTACTAAGTATTGTCATTGTCGTTGACGTCCAAACGGCGCGTCATAAATCCAACCACTAGTCTTTGCTTTCTTCACTTTACCAAATTTTCAAAGTACAATCTCGAATAAACTTGGACAAATACTTGCTTTTCCGCCGCCTAAAGGTAGATTCGACTACTCAGACAGAACCGGAATTGTCAGCGCAGTCAAATACTCGTGCAATCGTTCCACTCTGGAAAGCCATTTTGATGGCAGCGACTACCGCATAGCTGGGACACATTGTTAGTTCGCCGTGTTACGATCAAGAGGAAAACAAAATGGGACTTACGCAGTTCCAGCGACCATGTAAAGACCGATCAAGGCAATAAGGACATGTATAGTGTACTGAGCCCTCTGCATGAGAGTGCCAGATCTGTACGCCTTAAAGTCATACATCCAGAGAAGGCATGGAAAGATCAGACTGAAAGGGGCAGCACAGAGAGCACCAGCTAGGCCGAGCAAATAATTCAAAATAGGTACGGCCTCGGCGACAATAAAGGCAGCTGTACCAAAGGCAAGATTGATGCCAAGCCATGTGCCCCAATGGGTAAAAGTATTCTTCTGGAGATGATCTGAGTCTCTGAGAAGACGGACAAAGGCGTATTTTGCCGCAACATGTTGATATATACCAAGACCGATGATTAGACCAGGTAGTGAAATTCCGTACGAGATCTTTTTAAAGAGAGGCCCAGCGCTGCCAAAAGCAGGAACAGACAGCCAAGTTCCACAGTAGCGGTAGATAATAAGGCTTAGAACAAGATAGAGTATGCCGACAATGAGGCCAGCCCAAAGACAAGCTTTACGGTAGTCCTGAGGTCGACGCATCTCAGAGATAACAGGAAGGAACATAGAGGAGCCGCCGGTGCAAATAAAGAGGTTCGCAGAGCTGACCATGCCTACAACAAAGCCAGGGTTGGCGATAGCGGTCCAGCCGAGGTCAAAGTCACCAGTTGGTGGTGCTGCTGCAGGCCGATCCTGCTGGGTAACAGCAATAGTAAAGACGAGAACTCCAATGGTAAAGGTAATCATACCAAACCAAGTGATCCAGCCGAGGTTGCAGAAGGTACGCACAGATGAGCAGGCCGTGACGAGAATCGCGCTCGCCAGGCCAAAGATGACGGTACATTGGGAGTGATTTGATAATGCGTTAAGGCCGACGGCTGTTGTGGCGACGCCGCCTGCGGTGATGAGGATCTGAAGGACGATGATTTGAACACCGACTAGTTCACGGCCAACCGTGCCCCAAATCAAGCCCATCATATCAGCCAGCACTAGAACGCAGATGTTAGTAAGGGGCCTTTTCCGTTAGGCTCCAGCGAGTGTCGAATAACGTACTATGGCATTCCGGATGTCTGTTGCGGAAATCACCTAGGATAAGACCAGTGTCTAGAGGCTGGTCAGCATAATTGAAGAAAGTAACTATGAAAATATATGACTCCTACTTACAGACATTGAGAGATGTGAATCCAACAAGAATGAGAGACCCGCCGACAGCACCGACTGTTGAAATTGCCTGAGGAATAGCAAGAATGCTCATGGCAAAGTTGATCTTGCAGAACATAATGGTCGCCCGCTGCCAACTGACGGTCCTGAAGTCGAGGACGTCATCGCCAGTTCGGAAGACTTCACGAGACTCTAGGTCGACTTCACCGGATGAAATTCCGGCCTTGATAGAGCCATTGTCCCTGTTGTCAGAAGACTGGGACTTTTCCTTAGGCGACATTGTCTCGATCGTCATTGTTGAGGTGGGATGGTTAAAAGCAAGAAAGAAAGGGTGAGGTGGACGGCAGCTTGAAGAAGGGAGAGCAACAAGTAGACAGATCAATCACGATATGAATGAACTTTTATGTACACACGAGGCATCTAGACCGTGCCCGGGAATCTGGTACATATATTAAAGCTACCGTTCACTCTGGGGTAGTTCCATCAAGTTTCGAGGCTAGCGTCAATAATTTGGGTCCGGCAGTGATCCCGAGATTGGCGATTAGATAAGCCCATCTTGAATCCCCTTCCTACCATTCCTGGCTTTCCCCGTCACAGTCTGGCATCCATCTGAGCACAGTAAGCGAGCCCTGTTGTGCCAAGAATGGCTGTCAAGATGATAAGCAGAACAAAGATAGACCCATAGGCACCCAAAGTTGCCACCAAGGTCAGCAATCGCGGATCGTGCGGGTAGGCCGGCCGGAAAAGACAGGCCTAAGAACCATTGGGTTAATGATAAGAACCGGGTCTCTCCAAGATAACTCGAATCAGGAACACTTGCGGTCTTCCACGATAACATTGCTGCATTCCCAAGACGATGCTCCAGCCTATTCTACCATGCTGCGCTACTTGTACATTAACTAAGGTTACTTAGTTCTCACTCCATGTGCATCCGTACTAATCCTTATGGAATCATATATGCAGAATTCGGATCCTACTTTTGATGGCCATGATAAGCGTTGTGTTTCGGGGTCTTTGCTCCGTCCGGTTGACACAGAACGAGCTACAAGTATTATAAGACGATGCGGAGAAGAGCGGAAGAAGGGTAAACATGTACTTTGGCGTAAGGAGCATTAGTCTTGGTACTAGAAGAACTACGGTGCTTACGTCGATGACATATGAACTTTCTGATTTAGGGTGCTTTCATCTTGCGCGTAGAAGTGATTTTGGTCGTAGAACAATGTCCAACTTGATCTAGAGAGAAGAGGGCCTCGCCACCAATTAGAACTCGATAACATTTACAATGAGGCCCATGGTGAACTTGGCCTGAATCACTCAGAGTGAGACGGTATAGGAGAGTCCCAATCGGCATACACCTATTGCTGTAGCACCCCGCATCACGTTCTGATTCAAGGACAAAAGTCGAATACTGATGCTGGACTATATAATATAAATAATAAATAAACAATATCAATTGCTATCTCTCCACAATTATGCTTTCTTCTGCACGTCGTTCCGCATTTGTGACAAAGCTGTCTCAACATCGGCCTTCAAGTCGGGGAACCATAGCCAGTCCAGCCAACCATTCTGCAACTTGTGCAGAATCTTGGTCATGTCGTCTCCACACTCTGGATGCTGGAAATAAATCATCGTGCCGACCTCAAACGCACGATCAAGCTGTTTTTGTGCCCGAGGTCTCCTGATAGCATCATATGCCGCAAGACCTGCATTGATCTCCTCAAGTTGCTCAGAACCTTGAGTAGGGCTCTTCATAAGCTCTTCGAGGATGTAGGCTAGCACGAGCGCATCTTCGACACCCTGAGCAGCACCAGCTGCTTGGAATGGCATCGAGGCGTGGGCGCTGTCTCCAAGGATACAGACCCTGTCTTTGTAATAGGTTGAAGTCTTGGCGTGATGGAATAGACCCCATTTGACTGGGTTTGCCTTGGCTACGAGTCTTCGGAATCGATCATCAATGTTGTCGCCATCAAAGTCGGCTAGCATCTCCTCCTGTGTGATGTGCTTGGTGACCCTACCTGGATGAGGCCATTGTTCGTTTGGTGTAGCCTTGAGGAGAAGGAAGTTGAGCTCCTGCACAGAGATGATCTAATCAGCATGTACTCTGGTGCAGTTGTTACGAAGCATGACTTACCTTGCCTCCAGTGATTCTGTACGAGACCGCTCCTCTGTTATGACCAAAGTAGATCTTTGCGACATCGGTCTTTTCGCCCATAATCTCATATGCCTCGTCCATCGGGATGACGGCTCGGTAGCAGTGAGCACCAGAGTACACCGGAAGTGCTTCCTCGGGATAGGTTGGCCTGAGGAGATACTCTCGCACGGTACTTGCAATACCATCGGAGCCAGCCAGGATGCTGTGTGTAGCAATCTCACCGTCCGCAAACTCCAACATGACTCTATCTGTGTACTCTTTGATGGAGACGAGCTTCTTGTTGAACTTGACGCTCTCAATGGGAATGAAGCTTGTCATGATGTCCAGCAATTCCTTCCGGTGGGCCTGTGCGATAGTCAGCAAACCATGATGGCATCTCGATTAGGATCAAGGTGAACCCTACAGACTTGCGAATGTAGTCCTGATGGCCCCATGCCGACTTGCGGTTGCCAGCCCAAGGCTTGTTGTCACCGAGACCAGGCTCGAGTAGGTATCCCTCGAAGAAGACCCATTGGGCATCGGCAGGCTTATTTCCAACACACAAGCCTTCGTAGAGAGGGCGGAAGCCTGGCTCAATCAGATCCAAGGCTTGCATACCATTTGGACCGAATCCGATACCGGCACTGTGACGTTGCTGTCAGCGGAGCTCTCCGGGGATGTATGTACAATTAGGGAATAATCCCCAAGGCAACTCACCCTACAACAGAGTATTCCTTTGCTTCCTCGTAGATGGTGAAGCGCACTCCCTTTCTGTGCAGTGCCATTGCAAGCGCAAGGCCAGCGACGCCGGCGCCTATCAGGCACAAGGTTAGAGGTGACAAGTGTACTGGAAGATTGGTCCCTACGTACCGACAATGGCGACATTGAATTCGTTGGACTGGATTGTCATGTTGTTGATATGCTGTTATCTGTGAGGGCGCATTTTATCGAGAGGTCCGATGCTCAAGATTGATCCTTATACCAACTGTTGAAGGATCAATCAGTCAAGCATAGAATAACCTGGGCATTGTCGACGGCGGGGAAAGTCGGGTAACTATGACTTGACCCCCGGGGCGTGCGAGGATGGTCGCTTCCTGGCGTCTTATCGCGGGGTCATGATTGGATCGCAAGTATTCTCACTATCTCCAAGCAGTTCCGGAGTTGCCGGTGGGCTGCAAGCATACCCTCCATTGAGACAAGACAAGCCGACGCCTCTCCCCACATTTTGTTCTAATTCTTGACCCCCCCCCAGCCGAAAATTGCCGCTGTTCCCATTCTCCATCCATTTCCCATCCCATGAGAGAAGAAGGCCTGACAGACAGACAGTATGGCACCACCATCAGTCGAGAACGGCTCAGACACCTCTACTGCCAAACGACGCCGCATCGCTCTTGCATGCAATGCTTGCCGTCTACGCAAATCCAGGTATGGGACAGCTCTCATTTGCCATTGCCTCCCTCTGTAATCAACCAGTGCCCTCGCTGACGTGCCAGATGTGATGGCACGCGTCCGTCGTGCTCATCATGTGTTTCTCTTACGCTGGACTGCCAGTACGAGCCTGGCGACTCGGCTGCCAACGTGATCGTTCGTAAGCAGTATATATCAGATCTAGAATCACGTGTCTACAATGTCGAGCAGGTAGTCCACCGACTCACTTTTTTCTTCGAAGGCCATCTGTCTGCCTGTGCTACTGCTACTGTTACTGCTGCTGCTGCTGCTCAATCTCGTCTTCCCGGCATTCCCTCACCACCTGCGCCGTCATCACCAGCTCTTGAAGAGACCAACGATGGTGGCCACCCGCATGCAACGGGCCTTGAAGAGCCTCAGGATGAAGATGCTACCACGAATGGAATGGCTATGACCTTTGTGGAAGAGCACACCTCGGCATTCTTTGGTGGCTCCTCCAACATCAACTTCACCCGACTTCTTCTCAAAGCTGTCAATCACATTCGTAATCCTGCCCGGCGACAGGGAGCGACAGTGGACCAACAACATGAACTCAGCGAAACCAACCTTGCAAAAGCCTCTCGGTCTTACACGAACCCAGTTGCGGCATCACCAGACACAGGTCCAAAAGCAATGACTACTCTTCCTCCAGCTCAAGAGATGGATCGCATGCTTGATGTTTACTTCAAAACCGCCGGCACAGTCTTTCCTTTCATCCATGAAGAATCGATGAGAAAGACATATACAACCTGCAAAGCGAGTAATTGGACCAGAGTCCGCAGGACCTTCTTAGGCACCCTCAATGTCATCTTTGCCACGATAGCCAGTGCAGACCAGGATGCAATACCATCAGCGCGGGAACGGCAAGAGAGGTCTAATATCTTCTTCAAGAGAGCCACAGCTCTTTGTAGTGAATTATCAAAGCAAGTCATCAGCATCGAGATCGTCCAGTATCTCGTCCTAGTCGTCATTCATTGCCAGGGTGCTCAACGCTCAGTGCAAGCGTGGAATATTCTCGGACTTGCCGTTCGCTCAGCCATGGCGTTAGGTCTTCACAGTGCCCAGGCCCGCGAAGGCCTTGATGAATTACAGGCCGAGTATAGTCGACGAACATGGGTTGTGATATACTGCATGGACAAGGTTCTAAGTGTTGCTTTTGGACGGCCAGCTATCATTCCGGATGAGTACATGCTGGACCAGCAATCATCATCCCCTGAGCTTGCTATGCCAACTCCAGATAGCGCTGGCACGGGCGTTGACATTCCTGGCGATTTCCTCGCGGTTTCATTCCGACTGCATCAAATCATGAACGGCTC
This sequence comes from Fusarium marasasianum, assembly GCA_022833035.1. Classification (NCBI taxonomy): domain Eukaryota; kingdom Fungi; phylum Ascomycota; class Sordariomycetes; order Hypocreales; family Nectriaceae; genus Fusarium; species Fusarium marasasianum. The sequence goes on from JAJEQZ010000022.1 coordinate 292,956, forward strand.
TCTGAAACAGCAATACGGCGGCAATGTCCACACTGCCGAGCCAGAGCCGGATGATATGATGTCTCTACAGGCTTCAAGCCAGCTGAGAAAGGAACTCCGTGCATGGTCTGCAAGTCTGCCCCCGTACCTGCGACTATGCGAGCCCAAAGCAAAAACACTGTCTGAAAATAGCTCCGTAAATCGCCTTAGGGTGATTCTGACACTGAGGTACCACAATATCAATATGCTGATTCACAGGCCACTTCTCTGCAGCACCATTCGACACCTTTTTCTCGGTGGCAACTCGGTGTCTATTGAAAACTCCTCCTATATTATCCAGCTTGCGATGGGAGAGGCTCACCAATCCTTACGCTCGGCACAACACACTATCGAGCTCGTACATACCATAATAAAGGACGACCCATCAGGGAGCAACAACCTCGGAGTTGCCTATTTTACAATCTACTACGGTCAGTACGGCATTACCTTACGAGACTCGTTTAGTCACTAACGCCATGAGCAGTCTTCACAGCCTCGTTGGTCGTTCTTGGCCGGATACTCTGGGCGCAACATGGACAGGGTGCTGCAGCAGATGAGACGGCTTTGGCAATGTGTAAATCACTCCTAGGACAAGTCGAGACCATTTTCCAGTTATTGGATCACGACAACAGTCTGGTATATAGCTGTTCCAGGTATATCAACAACATGTTGGAAGTGTGTACAGCCCAAGGTACGTGAACTCACCCACTTAGTCACTTCCCACGCACCAAAGGCCTGACAAGACATGCAGATGCAATTGTCGTGGTTCAAAATGCAGAGTCTGGTGACTCATCGGCTCACCAGCCGCCGTCTTCTTTGGCTGCAAAACAACTGGAAACAATGATGCATCTTGGTATGGGGGATATGGAGATGTTTCAGGCCTATTCATCGCAAATCTATGACCCAGCGCTGTTTGAGGGCTTGGATAGATCATCAGTTGAAGCAGCTACTGCCAGGAATACAGATTGGGAAAATTCATTTTGGGCAATGTAGATCAGATCAATATGTTTCGGCAAATGGGGAGCATGGAGTTGCGGGGTTGCTTTGTTTTTTGTTGGTCCATTTCCAGGCTGTAAACAGTTTTTTCTCCCTGATTGAACAGGTATCACAAATGATTACGGAGAGAACATGATGTGCAAATATACTCTTATCTATCATTCAAGACTGGCTTGATGAAGGTCAAGCCAGCTATCCAATGCTTCGCTGCAAGCGAAATCAGGCCTTCAATGTGTCTGCGATAACCTCAGTAGCCATTAGCGTCTGCTCATCCTGGAACCGCCATCCAACCAGTTGGAAGCCCGTTGGTGCGCCATCAACGACAGTCGCATCATCTAGAAAGATTATTAGTACGCAGGTAATACTGGTGATTCTAGTCGGGGTCATCAACTCACATCCGTCTTTAGAGTCAAGCGTCTTGTCGGCCTTACCGAACGGGACGACACTGCTGGGAAACTGGTGGCTAGTAAGTAGCTGTTCACTTTAACAATGTCAAAGAAAGGGGAAACTTACATCGAGTAAATTCCACGGTATCGTGTACATCAATGGACCAAACTCTCCGTGTGGAACAGCCGAACCACGACTGGCCGGGCAAAGCAAAACGTCAATGCCCGCCTCGCGCCAGATTTTGGCCCATTCTTCTCGATAATCATGGATATCGGCGCTGATACTGATATTCTCACTCAAGTCCGCGACATATCCCGGGTCTAAGAATTTCCCTGGGTCCATGGCATCCAAGTCCGCTATCGGGCTCTCGGCGCCATCTTGGACAAACTTCAACGGTAGGTTCACTTGGTCGAGTGCGAACCAACGCATGGCGATTTTCATTGCCTTCATCGTCGGCGGAGCCTCGATGATCTTGATTGTATGGCCTGCAGCTCTGAGCCGACCAACTGCTGAGGCCATGGTCCTCGCAATAGGCGGAAAGACGGGAAAATGAGGATCTTGCGACCATACACCAATAGTCAGCTTGTCCTTCCTAGGTGCATCGTGCCACGGTATAGCGAGTGCTGTGGAATCGTAGCGCCAAGGCTCAGCTTGAATGATAGTCTTCATGAAGAGGGTAAGATCCTGTGCTGTGCGCGCCATCGGACCAAGGGTCGGTTGGACGCCCTGCCATCCCTTCGACGCGAGTTCTGCCTGCTTTGACCACGGAAGACGGTTGACTGTAGGCCGGAACCCGTATACTCCCGTGAACATCGCAGGAACTCGTACTGAGCCAGCGATATCTGATCCAACACCCATGATGGATCCGCAGAGACCTAGCTGTGCTGCTTCGCCCGCACTGCTGCCACCGGGCGTGAGGCACAGCTTATAAGGGTTCAAGGTACGTCCAAACACATTGTTGAAACTCTCGCAGACCTACCGGATGCCCAGTTAGACTTTGTGATAGGGAATGCGGGTACTACTTACAAAGAGTGTCTGGGGCACATTGGTCTTACAGTAAAATACTGCGCCTGCAGCCTCGAGCATATCAGCAATCACGGCATTCTCATCTGCAGGCGGATGTCTGAGATGACCGACGAAACCCATCGTAGAATGCTGTCCCTTGACATGAATCATGTCCTGTTCAAAGATTAGCTTAGGTACTTAGCAGCTGGTTCCTCCATACGCACCTTCAAAGTTATAGGCAGACCGTGCAAGGGTCCAACTGTTTTTCCTTCCTTTGACAAGTATTCATCAAGCCATCGAGCACGCTCAAGCGCCTTGTCAAAGAAGATCTCCGTGAGAGAGTTTGTCTGACAGACACGTAAAGTCAGCTTGAACCGGTCTTGCTCTGTATCGGGTTTCATACCAATTGATGTACGATTGCTGCTCGCTTACAGAACGCCGTGGCAACATCGTATGACGAAAGCTCACCCGTGGCGATCTTGGCTGTTAGACTGACAGCAGTATACTTCTCTGTAATGTCTATCTCCCGCTCAGTGAGAAGCCCAGCTTCACTGAGCAGCTCAAATGCGCTGGCCGTGCTCTGTGGGGTCACTTTGCTCGTGATGGTAGCGGGTAAGAGCCATTGTTCAGGAATGAGGGCCTCTCTTGTTGCTCTCTTCTTGTTGATGAGTTGTTGCCAATTGACTTCAGCCATTGTGACTGTGTAGGGGTGAGGGATCGTATACAAAAGATTTTGGCCTAGCCAATGGTATGAGTAGCTTGTTCTACCGTCTAATAAGTTTGAATCTGTCGCTGGTTATATATCGCGTAGCCGTAGCTCGGAAGCAACAGATCGCGGAGACAACAAGAATTAAGCTCCTGCCTGCCTTTCTCGCCGTTAGCACTATCTGAATATCCCTCATCTGCTATCAGTATGTCATCCGCTATTATCCATGTCTAGTCCACTACTATGTACGTAAAGGAGGTTTTCGGGGCAAGGCCGGAAGCTAGATAGCACCCCACATCAACCCCACGTTTAGAACCCAAGATCAAGGGTCCCAAAGGACTCATGCAGTTCGTAGTACTAGATGCGCCGGGATTACTCCTATCTATGCCGCCGTGTCCCGTTGCATATTTGCGCCTTATCTCTGATATTAATCGCCTCTAAAATACCGACCAGTCATTTAATCTGTATTACTTTCTATGCTAGCCACTGTGTTTCTAGCCTGACTTACCCCGAAAGCAATCCCGACTTGGCACGTGATAGAAACTCTAGTCCTTTCAGCAAAGCACGTCACTTCTACAAACCGTATCTCTCTTGGTTGAACCTCTCAGTGATAGGGAATTTACTCACTAGAGGTAAAGCGCGCAGTATACGGCAGCTCTTGGTCACATTCAACTGTAAATAACACTTATTAAAACATGCTTCCAGCAACATACTAAATCCTCACATAATTTCCAAGATAAGCTTTCCAGCTTGTTTTCTATACCAATCTCACTGGAATTCTGTAAGAGTGGAAACTTAGTATTTAACTATTACCTTGCTGTAATCAAGACGGTGTCTTTTCTTAACTGGTCAAAAAGAGAAGCCCTACGTAGTGTTGAAACTGACCAATAGCTGAAGAAAGCTGCGCGCCTCGCCTTAACTCTATCAGAACATATGGAAGAATTTTGGGAATTATCTCTTTGAGAGCCACAAGCCTTCACGAGGTCACGAGCCCCACGTCCTTTAGGGGTACAAAGGGTTCCCCTTGCGACGCATTTCTTTTTACAAAAGACCACCTAAATTAATGAAATTGAGTCCCGATTGAAACTATGACTTCCCAAGCTACTCTAGCTGAAGCACAAGATAGCTGTGAAATAGATGACCGCAGCTTCCACACGCACTTACAGCGTGCAGCTGATGACCCCACCGGGGTACCTGATTTTCTGCCCGAAGAGGCCGGCGATAGCTTCACTCCTTTCAATGTAGGAAATCGTGACTTTTACATTAACATGCTACCGCCAACACCACTCGAATTATCCCAGTTTTTAGTACCTATTTCCCTTATCCAGAGCTGGATTAAATACACTAACGCCTGGGCCGCTCATCTCATCGAAAACGGCGTTATTGACAACTGGAATACACCCCTAAAGCCCGGGTCAAGGATACTCAAATGGGAGGGCATCTTCACCGCAACAACGTATGTGCGGCTCGGTGCGATGATTTACTTTTGTATTCATAGGAAATCTTCAGTCAAAAGTCACTGGAAGGCCCCTAGACTAGGGGCTCAAGTCCCTTTGCACCCTATCACCGAATTTATGCCGTCAAATAAGTTCCTTCTTATTACACGTTTCATCCGCACTTTCGACCACACACAGCTCGATGTGAGCGATGAGAGGGATCTTCCGAAGGTGTTCCAAGCGGCCGAGCCGTGGTCTCAACACATACAGCAAGTCTCGTCAGAGCTCTTTCTTCCTGGGACTAATATCACTATAGATGAGTGTATGGTCCCATTTAAAGGCAGATCCAAAGAGACAACGGTCGTCAAGAATAAACCTACGCCTACAGGGTTCAAAATTTGGGTCGTTGCTAAACACGGCTTCTTTATGTGTTGGCTCTGGCATGTGAAAGCAACACCGTACAAAGCAGTTATCGTCAAGCTGCCATCACCACACGAGCCAAAGGGGAAGCAGGGAAAGCTGAAGACTACGGTTGCCCTGAGTAATACACAGAGTGTCTTTATTCACCTATATAATATGCTGCCAAAGATGACATATCACGTCTTCACAGATAACCTCTTCTCCTCGCCAAATCTCTTCCGTGCCCTTCGCAAAGCCGGCTGGAAAGATAGCGGCATTGTGCTCTTCCTTTCGACTGTGTACGCCGTTGCAGATAACGACCGCACACTTAAAAAGAGGAAATCTCCGGCGAAGAAGGCTACGAAGTCGGAATCACAGCAGATAGAGCGGATCTTTGGTGGTGATGCCTTCAAAGTAATACCTATCCCTACGGTTGCTGCTGATTATAACGATGAAATGAACCACGTTGACCGGGCCACGGACGGCGCTATCAACTCTCTGCGATACCTCGAGCAGATGGATATCAAGTGTGCCATAATCGAAGATACATATTCCGAAATTCACAAAGAAACAGTCGACGCGATAGGACTCTCGCCGTACATCAATCATATGTTCACTTCTGAACCAACTGGGATCCGCAAACCTGACAAGCGCCTCTTAGAAGGGAGCTTAGAGCATTACAAGGTTCATCCGCAAGATACATGGATCGTTGGCGTTTGCAAAACGAATGATATCAAGGGCATCATCGCTGCTGGAGCTAGACCGGTTCTTTACGATCCTGGAAACCGTAATCCTGCGACTCAGGTCAATGGGAGAACTGTTTGCATTCTGCCCAGCATGGCGAACATTCCGGAATATCTCAGATATTGGGATTAAGTCATGAAAGGCACTTAGGGACAGGTTTCGGCCACTAGTACAAGGGCAACAGATTACCGTCGCGCATCCCCAGCACAGTCACCCTTCAAAACAACAAGTTCTTGGCTGTCCGCCGCAATCTTCCCTCCATTCTTCAGCTAACCTCCCCGTATCTCTTCATCACCGGAACGATGAATCTTCACACCATCAGCGTCACCATACAGCATTTTCGCAACCAGTCGGCCGTTCTCACTATCATGGATCTTTACATTCACACAGCGTTAGACCTTCTACCGAGGGACCACCTCCTAGATCGCCTTTATAGCTTGAGATAGGGCCTACAACTCAGACTCACTCTCCACATAGAACTCATAATCAACAGCCCCGTGAACCCTCATCCCAACAGCCTCGTCACGCGGGAGAGCTATATCCCGTGGGCCATGATCACCGCCCATCTTCACATGAAGCGAGGGAGGCTCCTTCGCGGTAGCGACTTCCCAGCCTTCTACGTCTAGAAGAATTTCAGCGTTCACTTCCACCTTATCTTATGGGGATAGATCCATCTCGGCCTCCTCTCGAGGAACTTCCTCTGCCTTACGCTGAAAACACACTTTAACCTCCCGCTTCCTTCCGATATGAGCCTCCTCAGGAGTATTCGGATCCTCGAGACTATGGATACTCACATGCTCAGGATAGTCAGAGCTCAGGACGCTATCAGATTGAAGTTCCACATCGAGATCCAGTTCAGCATGGACATTCTCATGTCAGATCGATACATCAGCCTGATTATGGTTATCCACCTCAAAGAGTCTCTGGTGTTAGGAAAGAGCCCGTGCATCAAGCACACCCGCACAGGTCCACGATGCCGGCGCCAGAGCGCTCTTTGACGCTTGTCGAACAAATGTCTCAACATTTAAATAGAATCACCCCTGAAGCTCCAACTCGAACCGATACCCCTGTTCCGCCAGAAGCTCCTCGGCCCTCAAGCGCTAGGTACTGGGAGACAGACTTTGGTGTTAATGTACATCTGTACCCTGGATCTGCGAATCAGCATGTGGCTCATACCCTGACCGTCTATCACCGTGAAGTTTCACCTTATGTCAATCCGCAGCCATATCATGGATCTTATGGATCTATGAATGAACAAGGAGTATTATATCAGGATATCAGGATCGGGAGAGGCTGAGAGCCTACCGAGCACCTCAATATGAGCGTGCGGTTGCGCAGCCGGAAGCTGTTCCCACTCCTCGCCGTGAACTCTTGAATTCTCAATATCCTAGAACTCCAGGCAGACATTATGCAGAGCCCCAGGGTCGCCCGCCAGCTCCAGATTTATATCAGCAGATCAGGCATTCAGCACATGAACAGTTCTACGAGCCCTGGAATCAAGGCGGCGGTGCACGCTTAGCTCCATCCCTCCCAGTCTGAGTACCGAGATCAGAGAAACGGATACTCAAGTCATGGAGAAGCTCATCCCTCGAGGGAACAATTCTTGCAGAATGAAATAAGCTCGATTCATCATGATGTCGACACCACGGAGTATAACTCGTAGCTGGGCTTCTACGACGGCCGGACTTCGCAGTGATGTATCGTGCCACTGGCCCAATAGATAATCTTCATTCCATACTGGCTTGGGCTTCCTTACCGTGGCCGCAATAATCCCAAGCGGTCGGTTATAAAATAAGCGAGGCCATCCTGTATACTATAGCCATAAAGTTATTTCATTCTGCTCAATATCATGACTATCAGCCTGGTAGTCAAGGAGCTTTAGAGGCCACATGTTTTATTAATACTTTATCGTAAAAGTGGACAACCAAAGAATCAATTGAGGAGGGGGAAATCTTTATTCTACATACTGGCGTTAGCAGAGCCCTCCTAAATTACTACAACGCGGTCACGAAACACCCGTGGTCAAGATATTAATTTACATGTAGGCGCTCAGGAGGTAATATCGCTTGGCGCCGCCAAAGTAAAGGTATCTGCCAAGGTTGCGACGAATGAATGCCAGCCAATGAGAAGGTTTATCACTTCCTTCAATCAAGGAAACGGTCGGGGGATTGAAAACATGGTCCCTCTTTCAGTGAATTTTGGACGAAGAATAAGGTTGTAGGATGTAGGTAAGACGAGAAGTAGACCAAGCCTTTCCATTCACATGAAAGAGAAGCCGTTCGTTTCGTTCCTCTGAGTGTTTCTGAGCAATCTCAGAGTACCCAACCTGTTCTCGACGTAATAAATTGGTCAATCTCCGGATATAGACAAGGTACAAGTACATAGCTTGGCTGAACCTGGCTGACAGGAAGCGAACGACATAAAACTCGCGGTTCGTTTGTCGTTTTGCTTTGTAGTGTCGTGCAATATACACCACAGAACCATCCCAGACGTAAACTCCACAACTGGTGAATGGTCCGTTCTCACATTCAAGTGCAAAAAGCTCACGTACTCGTGGACACGAACCAACTTCCACATAGACCCCGCCAGCAAGCATCTCTTCCAGTTCGGTGACTTGCTTAAGGTATGACATAACAATAGGCCACCCCCAATGGCCGTCTCTGGCAAGAGCACTCTTTCTGGAGGAGTAGGCTCTGATTAGTAATCCTTTATATGCCGACTCAAGACCGTTCGCGGGATACTTGACAAAACAATATCCGCTCTGTGAATTCGCCAAGTCATCCTTGACTGATACTAAGTTGACCTCAGGTTCGAGGCCATACATGAGACTGCCACATAATTCTTCCGCTTAAGAAGTGAAATACTCTGGAAGCCCGCGAAATTTATCCATAGTTAATTTTAGGCTTCCGCTTAAAACTGTTTCCCCATCATCAGCCCAGTAAAAAAGAATAGACGGTAGCTCAGTGCAAGCTATAGCGCGACCAAGGTTTCGAAGATTGACTAGCTCGGCAAGTAGAAACTGTAAACCCAGGACCATATAATCCGCTCGAATTTCGTTTAACCTTTCGAGTTACTATGTATATGGCCTCAATAGCAATGCGAGTTCTAGAAGCAATAGGCGCTGCACATAAATAAGCCCAGATAGTTATGGACAGTACTGTCGTGCAAGCAAAAAGCGTTAGCAGTCTTTAGAAAAACCAAGAATGCCGCTGAAATAAACTAATCCCACGGAGCCGGGCTGCCCAGAAATGAAAGTCTCCGTACAGAGAGTAAGACAAAGCTCATAGAGCAGCTCCAGGAAATTATCAAAGGCCGCAATATCGAGGTCTCTGTCCGCATGAATGCATAGTTCTGGATAGGTATCTCCGCTGAATTCGGCCTGATCGCTGCCATATGCTGAGTCCTCATGGTCAAGTTCATCATCTCCTAAGTCCCAGCCCCCATCACCGTCATCATCATCCTTCTCTTCTGGGTCAAGATCATCCTTATAGTTATTGCCTTTTCTCTCCTCATACTCGTTCTCAGCAGAACTAGACCGACCCTCATTCAGGGCCATAGAAGTCTCTTTGACGTAGAGGAAATTGCCAAGATTGGGCCACAGTCCCCGAGATACATCGAACATATTCCAAACTTTATGACTCCATAAACGTTCCAGTCTCGCAGAAAGCACAGTATTTAACCGAAAGTTGGCCACTTCTCCTTGCAGAGCATTCGACATCCTATGAAGTCGGATAACGAATGCAAGAAAGCGTTTCTGAAGCACCCTATATCTAGTTTCGCTGCTCTTCTCTGCCACAAGACAGAATGGATTTTCGCGATAGACATGAAGCTTCGGACTCGAAAGCCAGCATAAGAGGGTGCGGCCTGTCTGACGGACTGTGTTCTCGCAGCGATCTATCACCAAGTCTAATGCCCTCATGGTACACGATATTTTCTGTTCATCCACGTAGGAGCTCCCAATACACAAATCCCCTTGCTGGCATCTTTGTGCCATAACATAGTCTGACCTGAATGAATGTCGATCTGGTAGCCGCGTCATTGCTCGTAGGATATCACGTCGAGCGTTCTCAAAGATGCTCCGCCATTGAGTTCTCTCTGGCCATAGGCCCGTAGATGCAAGAGCATCGCTGCCCAAGTCCTTGGCACTCATGCGTAGCTGATTCATCTGGTCAAAAAAAATCTCCTCTCGCTCTAATACATTACTTAGATGGGCGCGCGCCTCACAGTTCAGGCTTCGGACGTCTTTGCTCTTAAATCAGGCCAAGTTGCAAGTCTTGCTCCCTTCTTCGAGTTTCCAGTTTCTTGAAGGACCTTAAACTATCTACTACCTTCCTGGGAAGGAGAGAACCGTTAACAGGCGACGCCCTCGATCCATGGTAACTCAGCAGCCGGCTCCAGACCTGATATTGGCCTTCCTCTCTCTCTTAGGTTTTTCCAGAGGTACTCCTTCATACAATAGAGCCTCATCTTTTGGGCTTGGCAGAACATACAGCCACATTTCCGGCACTTCCGTCCGTCTAATCTGGGTGCAGCAAGGCAAGAAATCGGTTCAATCGGTATGTATGGTAGTTGAAGTTTAGCCTGGTTTTGGAGAATATTTGGATTGCGTTGACCTGCTCGACCAATGTTTAGCATAAAACAAATAAATTCTACGTAGAATTGATTTTGCTATTATGCACTATGAAGTCATTATTTGTGAGTGTGATTGTGAGTGGGTACTCTGCTTTATTATCCAAGGGTGAGTTGTTTAGGATATGCAGGATCTGCCTCTTCAGTAGTGCAATTTTTTTCTTTTTTTTTCTTTTTTCTTCTTTTTTTTCTTTTTTTTTCTTTTTTTTTTTTTTTTTTTTTTTTTTTTTTTTTTTTTTTTTTTTTTTTTTTTTTTAATTATTTTTTTTAAAGTAATAATAAAAAATAACCAAGATGCATAACAACCATCCTTTTATTCCTCCTTACTAATTAACTGACGT